>PVLD010003496.1:0-141694 GCA_004027595.1 Dinomys branickii | reverse complement strand
CAGAAGAGGAATAGCTGGTTTGAATGGAACCTCTAGACCTAGTTTGCGGAGAAATCTCCAAACGGCTCTCCACAGTGGTTGCACCAGTCTGCATTCCCACCAGCAGTGTAATAGAGTCCCTATTTCTCCACAGCCTTGCCAGCATCTGTTATTGGATGACTTTTTCATACTGGCCAGTCTTACTGGGGTGAGATGAAATGATCCATTTTGACCTGAGTTAGATCTTTCTAAAAGGGGAAGGAGATCATGAGATGGAGGGAGAGCATGAGAAGAGAGGAAAATAGGATAAAAAAGAAGAAAATAAAGGAATCAAGACATGGATGGAAGAGAGAGGAAGGGAAAGGGGATGAAAGAAGGGATTAAAGTGTATTATTCACATGTACCAACTCCACACAAGGAATGTAGACATGATGTACTGCAAACATGTCGTAATTTTTTAAAAACCCAAAAATATCTGAGTAGTTGGCTGAGGGACTTCTATTAGTTCTGGGCATTATTTGTGTTGTACTTCATTTTACCTTCAAATTAAAAAACAAAAAATCCTTTTCTGCATTGGGTTATTCTTTAGCCATGGATAAGGATTCCTCCTCTTACACCAACTTCACTTCATAAGTGGGGGATTTTTGCATCAGACAGTGGTACACTAGGGAGTTAGGCCTGTCTTTTTGCTGAGGACAGCTAGAAAGGCTGGACAAATTATAAATAACTTACTTCAAGGCACGAGAAGGATAACAAAGTAGTGATTAATTACCAGACCAAGTATGGAGGAGGGCAGAGCCCCAGAGAGGTGAGCCCCAACCTTGGAGCCATTTTTTTCTCCGAGAACATGCATACAGATTCCAAGGAAGGGCTGACCTACTAAGGGCATGGGCAGCCTTTGTAGGCTAAGACAAGAATTCCTGACTGGGACCTGCTTGCCAAGGATACAGGAGGCCTCGTGAATCTCTTTTTCTTTGGGTGTGAATTTCAAAGCAGTGCCTCAAAGGAGTAGGTCTACCGAGCCTCTTGCAGTGCAATAATAAGACATGCGGTGAGCAAACAATCTTTGTAAAAATTTATAACTGATAGAGTTTTCATCTAGAATATATAAAGGGCTTCCACAAATTAAAAAGAAAAAGACATCTTGATGGTAAAAAGTCAAGAGACTTGAATATTTCATAAAAAGGGAATCCAAATAGAAATATGAAAAGATATTTTTTCATGACTAATCAGGAAAATGCATATTAAAACCACAGTAAGCTAGCAATGACACATCTCCCAGATAATTAAAATTAGATTGCTGATATGGCAGCAAGTGTTTGCAAGATTTGGAGGCAACCAGAGCTCTTAAATACTGCTGGTATGAGTATAAATACACACAACCTCTTTGGAAAACTGTTAAATATTTCCCTCCATAGCTTAAGATATGCATGCTATGATGTAGGTTCATACTGCCCTGGTTACTAACTTAGCAACTTACATGGAAGAGGTTTATTACCTACAGATAAGCATCGTGGGAGCCTAGGATTTAATGTAAGCCAGTCCCCCTAGGCTCAGGAAAGCTTCCCAGAGCAAATTGAACCTAATTTTGTACTACAGCTGAGGGACCCTGCGAAGCAGCTCATCTTTGGTTTTATACATATGAGTGAGTTGCTGGGCCAAAACACTGAAGGTCATTCTGTTCCAGTGAGGTACTACAACAGAGCCCTTATCTCAGGATATTGCGTTCCCAGTACATTCTACAGTTACTCTTCAGAAGTACAGGTGATAAAGGGGTAAGAATTGAGTCAGCCGAAGGCCACCCGAGAGTCTGTCCTGGATGTATATTACGATCTAGCAATTCTCCTCTGCTTGCGTTTGTGCGTGGAAAGACTTACAAAAGTGTTTAAGGTCTCATTATTCATGGTAGCTCCACATTGGAAACTACCCAAATGTTAATCAGTGGTAGAATGGATAAATTACAGTATATTCAAACAGTGGCCTATTATACATAACTTAAAGTGAATGGACTGCAGTTACATTCAACAAAGCAGACACATTAATTAGAGTAACAGAAGCTAGACACAGGAGAGTATATACTGTGAAACTCCATACTTCTAATTAAACACCATATAAAATTATCATATTCAGAGATGCATACTTGAATTATAAAAGAATGAAGGAAGTACTTTTTACAAAAGTAAAGATAGTGACTGTCTGTAGTGGTGACAGAGTTCTTATTAATGAGAGGGGGAATGAGGTGGGCTTTCTGGGGTGCTGGCAGTGTTTTGTTTTTTTAACCTGTCTCTTAATTTTCTCATTGCTTAGACAAAATACCCAACACCCAAAGTTAAAGGAAGAAAGGTGCATTTTGGCTCACAGTTTGCAGAGCTTTCGGGTGATAGTTGTCTGGCTCCAAGATGGGGTGGCGTGGCAGAAGGCATCGCAGAGGAGAAACAGTTCACGGCAGGCAGAGGTCAGCAAAGCAGAAGGCAGCAAGCAGCAAAGTAGCAAACAAGCCTGCAACAAGCAGCAGCCATCTTCCTATCATTTATATTATGTACAGGCCGCACACCCTTAGGGCAGGTATCATTCACATCCAGGATAGGCCTTTCTGTTATCTGCACTCTGAACTATGCCAAACCAATCAGTGAACTAATTTAGTAATCACAAACCCTCCATCTCAGCGTCACACACTCTAAATCCACCCACTTCTGCAAAGCCCCACCAATGACCCAATAAGGCTTTGGAGGAACATCTACACAAGAGCCCTAACAATCTGGGTGATTTGTTCTGGGGTTTTGTTGCTTCGTTTTGTTTTTTGTTTTTTGTTTGTTTTGTTTTGAGACAATGTCTTACTATGAACTCCAGGTTGTCCTTGAACTCACTATGTAACCTGGGATGGTCTCAGACTTGTGGTGATCCTCCTGGCTCAGCCTCCTAAATTGGAATTACAGGTGTTCCCCACCACACCTGGCTCTTAACCTGGGTGATTACCTCACAGGGGTGCACTTTGTCATAATTTATGAAGCTCTACCTTTATGAGGTACTTTTCTATATGCATATTTCCCAATCCAATCATTTAAAAATGACATAAGTGTATATTTTACCCACCTCAGTGAAACTAAAATCAGAATGTATCACTTAATCCACCAAACTACAACAATGCTTTTCATTTAGAGATATGAACCATGTTTGAATGTTGGCAGATAGCAGTCAAGGTCAAAATCTAGTTCAACTTCTGGGTGTTTATTACCCTATGCTAGTAGCTATATCACTAAGTTTCATCTTCACTTCTCAAAAACAGTGTGATTTACCTATGTAAATCCTGTCTAATACAGTTCTTTGCATATAGTGGATGCTGTATTTGGGCCAAGATAGTCTAGGGAAAGGGAAAAGTAATATATCTATCTCTGTGTCTTTATCTAGGATGAGATATACTCTGAAGTATTGACTTCAGGGGAATGTGGAGGCTGAGAAGCCCTACAATCTGACACTTGCAGGCTAAAGTCCCAGGAAATCAGTGGTGGAGCTTGAAGGACTGAGCAATAAAGAGCCAGTGGTGTAGATTGCAGTTCACATCTGAAGGCTGGAAAACCAGGAACACCAAGGGCAGAAGGCCAACATTCTAGTTTAAGCAGTCAGGCGGAGTAAGAGTGAATTCTCTCTTCTGCCACCTTTCCATTTCTATTCATGCCTTCGATCAACAGGATGCTGCCCAATGACACTGGAGAGAGCAACGCACTTTATACAGTCCATCGTTCACATGCTCATCTCTCCGGGAAACATCCTCTTAGACACACTGAAAATATCTAACCATATATCTGGGCATCCTGTGATCCAGTTAAATTGATATGCAAAATTAACTATCACATCTACTATTTATTAAATTGAAAGATTAAATCATTGAATTCCTTTGTGAGAAAAATAATCTACTCTGGAACTATAATACTTTAAGATTCTTGATGTTAGTTGTGAAAAAAATATGAATTGGGGCTCACAGATCACAGTAAGCACATTTTACTTCTAATGGTCCTCTCTGTTCCTGTTACCTTCCTTCTTTATAGCCCTTAGTTAACTAGTTGGTTTTCCCCCTCCCTATGTCAGCTTGGAAGCTTCTATAATCTGAACAGATTTCCAGCACTTGATATTTTCCTATAGAGAAGCAGCTCTTTTTGTAGTTTGAGACCTTGGAAGAGTAACTTTCCCCTATCTGAATTTTCCTTTTCTTCAACATGGTCAAATAAGAGCATTGTTTCTGAAATTTGTCTCTCTTTGATTCACCCAAAATATAAGAAGTCAGATCCTGCAGAGACACATTGTTTTCAAGAAGTATTTCAATGGAAAGAGAGCAGAGTCCAGTGTGAAACCTATGAAATCTGAAATAATCCAATTTAAAAGAGATCAAACAGATGGAAAACCAAGGAGCATAACAGCTTTAGAGATGGCAGAGAATGAGAAGATGAAACAGGATTATAAAAAGATTAATCCTTTTATTCAGCCAGTTCCTAGTGAACCCCCTACTGATAACCAAAGATGTGTTGCATTCACTTGAGTATTTCCCTTTTTAAGAATCCGATGTGTCCTCACTAAAATGGTTTTAAGTATCCCGCAGTGTAATAACCCTTGTTCTCTACAGTTGTAGCAGAAGTTGAAGATGAGTGTGCAGGTCTTACACTCACATTTACTTCCAACAAGCAAGATTAATTGAGTGGAATTTCTTGGTGCTTGTTTTTATTACTGTGTTTTGTTTTAACCAAACTTTACGCTAATAACAGCACCAAAAATAATTATATCCAGGAACTATGCAAAGTAAGTTTTTATACAAACACTGTCTCATTTAATCGTCACCATGAAGGTATGAAGCGAAAGAGACAGCTTTCAAAAAGGCTCCTAGCTATCCTCAGCCCCCGCCTGGCACTTCCCACATTGAATTGTGTGACTGCTCCCACAATGAATTGGGGTGAACTGTGTGACCAGTAGATGTTGTGTAAATGAAGCCATAGTATGTGGCTTCTGGGTCAAAAAAGACATTGCAGTTTCTCCCATGCTCTCCTGGGTTGCCTACTCTGGCAATAGCGAGTCTTCATGTTTGGAGCATAGGTGCAGAGGAACTGAGACCTCCCACCGGTAGCCAGTTCTCTTCAAGCCTTTAGATAACTGTAGCCATGACCACCATCTTTGCTTATAGCCTCATGAGGAATTCCAAGCCTGAATCCCCCAAACAAGCTTCTTCCAAATACTTGAATCAGAAATGAAAAAATAATCAATAATCGACATTGTATGTTACAATTTTAACATTGTGGTTTTTAGTCATTTATTTTGGGGAGTAACGTTATGTGCCAGTGGATAATTATTAGAGTAGGCTTTCTATTGTTACTACTGGCTACTGCTTAGATGAGGAAACTGAGCCCCAGGAAGATTATGACCTCGGTCTGATGATTATAATGCTTTTAGTTCTGATGGAAGCAAGATATTTTTTCAGGGTTTGGTTTATTATTGCTGACAGTTATCTTCTGAAAGGAAAATAACTTTTTTAACTTGGGGAAAATATTTTCATCAATCAAAGCTCATATTTATTTAAGTGCGCTTGAAAGTACATGGGCCAGTGAAATACATGTGTTTAATATGAATCCTACTGTTTGGCATTGAAGTTCTTTGAGATTTGTTTACATCTTAAAACCTTGTTCACTGGTTAAAAATGATTTTCAATTTTCTGAGATATAACTGGGAGCAAATAAGCCATTTCTTTGGTTTGGATTTCCTGCAGAAAGGGAGGGGATTTGGAATGAAAGACAGTTGAAGAAAAACACAAGCAAATAAGTTTTTGAGACATTTAGGATGAAAAAAGCATAGAGATGGGGGTGGAGGTATGATTATGGTGATCACGATAATTATTGGGACATGTGTGCATCCCCGCAGCAGCTGGAGGCATCCACTGGTTTAATAACATACATCATGCAGTTCCGTTCTACCAGATATCAGTCTCCTCTAAATTCGAACTTGGTTTAGAATTGGCCCCCTATGAGTTCCTAGAGTTGAACAGAACACAACTTGCTACAGAAAATGAATTTTGCAATTGAGTATCCACTCCCAAACATTTTTTAAAAGTCCAGGGTTGCCAATATGTAAAGGCAGAGTTTTAATGGCAAATTCCATCCTACCTGTGTCTCCTTCCTAAGAGTTAGTTGAGAATACATTTGCCTGTCTTTTCAGTGTACTCTGAATGAAGATATTAGGTCATAGATAGTGAACACTTAATTATCCTGGACTCTGTTAAATAGAATCACCAGAAGAAGTTAAAGGTTGACACTTAAAATTAAGAAAAACAACAAAGAGTTGAATAGTTCCTCTGAGAAATCTTTTGGCCTAGAGCAAATTCTCTTTAATGAGTGCAATTTAATATTCATTCAATTAAACAATTATTTACTGAGCCCCTGCTATAAGTCAATGACACGTGGCCCCTACAGTCAAGAAGCTTCCATTCTGGAGGTGGAATCAGGCTCATAAGCATGTAATAGCAGTATACAGTGCACTCCGAACGTTCAGTAATAGCGTTCTAAGCAGAGGGCTGAGTTATTGGCACTCCTTAATGCATCAGAGGAAACCTTGCTTCCGGGGACTCTTGAAATGGGTTCAATAAGATGAATAGCCATTTTCTAGGCAGATGGGGGCAGATAGGGCATAGTAAGAGAAGGATGAACCTAAGTAATACAGTAATGGAAAAGGAAAAGTTCCTGCTGGTGGCAGAGGGAGATGAGTAAAAAACCACGATAGGGCTGGGCACAAGGACGTGTGATGGTATATGAAGGACAGCCTTGGGGAATCAGGCTTTCTAAAGGAAGTGGCATCTGGGTCTAGAAAGATGACAGCTGATTCCAGAAAGACCAGTGGGAGGTAGCTGTGGTGGGAGAAAGGGGAGGTGGTAAGGCATTGTGGGTGCGTGAGCTCATGTTACATTCGGATTCCTAAGTGGAGCATAAAGTTGAGGGACAGGGTTCTGGGATGAATATCTTGCTAGGGAGCCAGAAGAGTCTGGAAAGAAGATATTAGGCAAGGAAATGGCATGACCAAAGTTGTCCTTTAGAGTGGTCGCGAGGCCTGAAAGAACTGCTGGGAAGAGAGCTAGCAAGGGAAACAGACCAGGAGGCACAGGGCTGAGGAGAGAGGCTGGAGATGAAATTTACAGAGAGCTGAGTCTGGGCTGTTGTGTTGTCCCCTCTACCAGCTTGACAAACCTGAGTATGGGAGAGAAGTATTGGAATAGTGCTGCTCTAACATTGGATTTTTCCTGGCTCTCATGGCAAGATTGGAAACCAGGACCTTGACAATATTATTGCAAAGACACTGGGTGACAAAGTTAACTATGAGATCGAGGCTGGGAGGCAGGTGAGTGAAGATGTGAGCTGGTTGGAAAAGGCAAGTAGAGCATGAGATGAATGGGGATGAGGAGGCTGAAGCTAGGAATAGTCAAAGTACCAGGGAGACAGGGTGCTGGAAGGCAGATGCTTGTGGTCAGTGGAGAGACAGGGGTGTCCTCTCTAGCCCTCACCATAGTGTTTAATTTTAGTGCTTCTAAATTTTAAAAATATCACATGCTTTCAGTAAAAGCTCTAAACACTTTGAAAAATTATATCCACTTAGGAAGTGAAGGGTCCTTATAATTCTAATAGTTCGTTATAATTTGGGTTATTTTAAGTGCACTGTCAGTTTCTTAAATACTTTTCTTGCATTATTTCATAGTACTGTTGCAGAAATGAAATCATATCATGCATAATGCTCTTCCATGAGCTTTTCTTCTAATATATCTTGGCTATAATAATTTCTTGTTGTGACCTATAAACCTTTGAGAGCAGTATATTTAAGCTAAAGGTTTTATTTAGATCTTGAACAACACCTGGTGTTGCTGAGGCCCAGCGGGCGTTGATGGGAAATCAGGTTGAGGAATGTTGGAGGCAGAAGTGTTTTTCAGCTATGTGGACCCTTCAGTCACCCAGGGTGGCTGAGCAAGAAGACAGCGCTGTAATCCAAGTGGCAGGACCGTCAGTCAGCGAGTGTGAGAACGGAAATAGACAGGAGAGAGGGAATGGCACAGAGCAAGACTGGTATGGGAGCCACCACAGGGTGGCTCGGGTGAGGCTGCATTGTAGACAAGAGCCAGATAAAGAGGGCCTGACAGGTCACACAGACGAGTGTAGACCTCATCCTATGGGAAGTGGGGGCTTGAGGGGTAAAATAAGAAGTTTATACCTCTTTAAAGATTTTTCTGAGGGCTGGGGATATAGCTCAGTGGAATAAGCGCCTGCCTAGCAAGCGCAGGGTCCTGAGTTCGATCCCCAGTACCGCCGGAAAAAAAAAAGAAGTTGAAAGTAAAGATTTTTCTGCTAAGAATGTGAATGACCGGAAGCAGGCAGCCCAGGTGGGAGACCATTGTACCAGTTTGAGGATGTGGGTAGGAGAGTCGTTCAAGAGGATAAGCAGACAACGCTTAGTGCCTGAGGGGGTGGGTGAGGATGTGCATTTGTGCGTGTGCACAGGGGCAAAGCACCGAGAAGGAATCTGATGGCTATTTAATGAAAGTATAATTCTAAAAACCAAAAATTTATCCTACATGGACTTTGAGATATGTCTCGTTGGTACAGTAAATTATCCATGAAAAAATAGGAGGTTTACTATCCAGACCTTGTTAATGAAAAAATTCTTTGGTTTGTGGTCCATTGTGCCACAAACTTTATTCAGTCCTAAACAAAGTCTTTAAAAGCAAGGTATTAAACTGACCCGTGGATTACATGACCAACCAAAGGCCTTCCAATGACACTTATGCATACAGCCCTTGCATTGTTTCTGTTCTTCGTTTAGTTGTTCGCACAAAGTGCTTTTCAGTTGTAAATGACTCCTTCCCTACTCTGGAATATTGACTCTGTCGAGTTTATTAAGTTTATTGATAGATGGTTTATTAGAATTCACAAGGGTCCATTATATATAAGGCACTGTGCATTACAGTCTACTTCAAGGTGTGTGCAGTCTATTGAGATTAGAATAAGCTAACACATAACTGCCCAAGTAGAAAGTTTTAGGTGCCATAAGGACAGAGAGAGAGAAAGAGAGAGAGAGAGTAAGGTTTGAGGTCAAAGAGGCTGGACAATCACTTACAGGTGATAGGATCAGAAATTACTTGGTTAAGGAAATGACACTGGAATCAAGGAAGGATCCAGGCAGAGGCGGAGGAAGGACAGTGGAGTCACAAGGAATAACGTGAGCAGCATTTTAGGGGAAAATGTCATAGTCTTTGTAGACACAGAGCTACAAATGCACAATCCAGTCACTACTGACTATAATTCCAACACATTGTTAGTGTTAGGAAAAGTACATGAATGTACATTAAGTACATTTTAAAGTACTTAATAAGTCAGTTATAGAGATGAATGGGTTTTGATTAAAAAAGACTTGAGTCACCAAATTTAATAAGATAACTGCACTCTGGAGTTTGAGTAAAAAAAGACATTGTGTTGAACTAGAATGGTCAGTCTGAATTGTAGCATAGCTTGTGAAGTCACCTATTCATGCTTGAGATAGTCTAGCATATGACATGTATGCATTAAAGGATATACAGCTTTGTACATTACCACATAAAGTTACGGATTTATATGCTACCTATTAATGTATGAGAGTGCCCACCTCGACAACATCCTCATCCATAATGAATTTTGCCAATCTTTTTATCTTGAAAAATTAAAAACACTTCTTTTGAAGCAGCAACGCACAGAAAGTTGCAAAGAAGTACACAGAGGTTCCTCATACCAACGCCCTCCGATTTCCTCCAATGATTATATCTCACGTAACTATAATATGGTACAAAAATCAGAAAACTACCATTGGTTCAAGATGTGGGTACATGCTTCCAAGCCAACTGGTCATGTGTGTAGATATAATTATATGGCCACCACCATAATCACGGTACAGAAAATTCCTATAACCGGTTAGGTGACAACCTATTGGTGATAGCTTATAACAAGTGAAAAACTGAGCATTAGCAAGTTTCCTTTTATTTAATTCAGCTCTCTGAGCCTCGGGATGCTGCCCACCCTTTTAGTCTTTCTTTATGTATCTATGTCATCACCATAAACATCTCCTTGGAGTTCCTCTTTTATAATCAGCCTTCTCCTCCTGCGCATCATCGCCCCTAAAGCCTTGCAACCACTAATTTGTTGTTCATCTCTATAATTGTGTTATTTTGAAAATGTTATATAAATGGGATCATCCCCCTCCAGGATCCATGCAAGTTGTTGTGTATATCAATAGTCTTTGCTTTTTGTCCTTAATGGCTGACTTACATTCCGTGGATGGACCACCATTTGTTTTACCTTTCACCTACTGAGAGATCTTTTTGTGTGTTTGTTAGTTTTCAGCGATTGCAAATGAAAGTGCTGTGAATAATCATGCACGGGATTTTCTGTGGACATAAGTTTTCTCTGGGGTTAATGCCCCGAAATGTGACTATTGGGTGATATGTGAGGTGTATATTCAGTTTTCTGAGAAACTGTACAGCTCTTTTCAGAGTGATGGTTCGTTCCACTTTACCTTCCCAGCAGCAGTGAGAGAGCCAGTTTACCTGCATCCTTAATAGCACTTAATTTGTCCTTATTTTTTTATTCTAGCTCTTCTCATAGGTATGTGCCAGTGTCACGCCGTGGTCTTGATTTGTGTTTCCTGTATGCCTAGTGATACTGAACATCTTTTCCTACGCATCGTACTGTCTCCGTGTGCTCTTTGGTGAAATGTCTTTTCGTATCTTTCACCTTTTTCAGTGAATTATGTATTAGGCAGAACAATATCCTTTCCTGAATATGTCCATATTCAGATTTTGACCTTTTTTTTCTTTTTTTTAGGTTTATCCTATGTGGAGTTCATTCAGTCTCATGAAACCATAAGTTCTATTCCTTTCTCACACTTGGAACATTTCCAGTCATTATTTCTTCAAATAATTCTCAGCCTCATGCTCCTCCTGCTCTTTGTCTGGAACTCTGGTGACAGGCGTGCTAGATCTCTTGTTAGAGCCCCACAGGCTCTTACGTTTCTATTTGCTCTCTTAATAGCTTCTATTTTGTTGCTGAGACTTTCTATTTCCGTTTTATCTTTCGCTTCAAATGCGTTCATAATTGTATTTTGTAGTTTTTTTAGGATAACTTCTTTAAAATCCTTTTCAGATGATTCTGGTGTTTATGGCATCTGTTTTAGCATCTGTTGTTCTTGCTCACTACCATTGATATTTTCCTGGTTATTGAACTGACGAGCGATCCTCTTTTGAAATTGGTCCATTTGGGGTCTTAGGTTATGAGACCGTATCTTTCCTGGGCCATGTGTTATGGCAGACCTTCTCTGACATCATAATATGGGGAAGGATGGCACTGCCTCATCATTGCCAGTTGGAGATGGAAATCCTGTTTCTTCCCCTCAATCTCTATTGACATATGAGGGTAGAGGGACTTCTTGTGACTGCTGGATAGTGTGGTGAGAAACTTGGGCTCCCTGCAAGGCTTTTGCTATTTGAAAGGTAGTTGTGCCTCTTAAAACTGCTCCCCATGTGGCTTCCACTGACACTGCAGGGTGGGCTGATGGTGAGCATCTGATTCCCCACTAAGCCTCCAACAGTGCATGGGGCAGGGAAGGGTCGCCTCATTACCACTGGGTGGAATAGTGGCTGTCCACTGCCCTCACATGGTTCCCACTGACACCATGGGGTAGAGTGCGGGGGATTTTTCTCATCACTGCCTAACAGGTACGGAAACCCCTGTTCTCACTCATCCTTTTCAGACACCACGTTGGCAGAATGGTTGATGTACCTTGTTGCAGCTGGACAGGATGAAAGTCTGTCTCCCTTTTGCCTTTGTTACTGGGGTGGGGCGGGGAGGAGGAGTTTGTATCTCAGTATTTTTTGCTGGACTGCTCCTGTCTTGTTTTGTTTTGTTGGCTAGAAGCTGCATCCTTTTCTGGGGGTTTTGTTTTGTTACACGTGTGCGCCTTTTCAGACTGTTGGCCTGTCCAGCACCTGGTCGGTGGTACAGAAGGCAGAAGAACTGAGGGAACTCACCACTCGGTTCTTTGGGTCTGAGGTCCTGGCTGGTCGGCTTCCTTCTCCCAACCTTTCGATCTTCTTTTGTTTATTGTACATACAATGTGTAGAATTTCCAGCTCTGTTAGTGGGATGGGGAATGCATGTCCACTGTATTTTATATGTAGCGGAGGTCCCTTTCCATTATAAAATAGACAGTGTATATATTTTTAGTTGTGAACATTTTTAACATGCAAAAATTAGAGAAAGTATGTTGTAGTGTAGCTTCAAGAGCATTTCTTAATATTGTCCCATATTGTCTTATTTCTCCTGTACACACACACGCACATACACACACACACATGCACACACACACATACACACACACACATACACACACACACACACACACACACACACACATGCATGCACATTTTTCCTGGAGGTTTTTTGTTTGTTTTATTTTGTTTTTGCAGTCCTGGGGATTGAATCTATAGCCTATCTCCTCAGCTACGTTCCAACCCCCAATCTAAGTCATTAAGTTACCCAGACGGGGCTCAAACTGATCTTTCTACCGTACCCATCTCCTAAAGTATTTTCAAGTAAATCTCAGACATGATTGTTTTTTCTCCATAAATACTATCCTACATATCTCTACCAGATGAAGAACTTTCTTTAAACAAAATATACTCACTAACCCATTTATCCTATGCAATAAAATGAATGATTGTCTAAAAAGTATTTATTAAGTTTATTGACATAGTTAGCAAATAATAGCACCACTAACCTTTGGAAATGAATATAGTCTGAATAGCACTTAGTGAATTATAAATAAAATAGTCTGATGACCACTAATTATTTTTTGGCATTTATTATTCATTGTTCAAGTCACAATCCAAACAAGGTCCATGTTTTTGTTTGGTTAATGACACTTTCAATTCATAATTATTCTCTACCAGGCTATTTATTAATTGAATAAACTAGATTGTTTTCCTATAACATTCACATATTCTGGGTTTGGCTTCATTGTATTCATGCAGATTCATTCAGGATTTATGTTCCTCTGTTCCCCCTATCTCCTACAGCATGGTTTAGCCAAAGTTAGGTCTAGGTATTGGTTAATAGTACTTCATAGGTGGTGGTGTTTACTGTATCATACCAGGAAGGACATTACATCTGGTTTTTGGGATTTTTTGAGTGAGGATTGTTTTCTGTTTTGTGGTGCTGGAGATGGAACCCAGGGCCTTCACACTAAGCTACACCTCCAATAACCCTTTCTTTTAATTTTGAAATAGAGTTTTTTACTCTTTTGATGTTGAGGTTGATTTAGAGGGCTCAGGTGTTGTCAGCCTGATTGAACCATTACAAAGTTCTTTGGTGATGTCTGACTTAATTGTTTTAGCATAGATGATCCTTAATTTCATTAGGGGCTACAAAATGCTGGCTATTTTTCTGCCATTTTTTTCTGCATTTATTAGTTGGAATTCTTTGATGAAGAGTAATTTTCTTTCATCAATTATTGTATTAACCTACAATGCAATTTTCACAAAAAGTGCAGAATAAATAGCTTATTCTTCCTTTTATTGTTTCCAAAATAATTAGTTTGGTGCCTTAGAAATTCTCAGAGATGATCAATGATGTTCCTTAGCATTTTAGTATCATTAGAGCTCAAATTTTTACAAACTAATCATTACAGAAAGTTTTTTTAATGCTCAAATTGCCATCTTTGATAAATGGGGACTCTTTAAAGTTGCTCTGGGTCCTTTAGGGAGCTGGTAACCTTTGATAACTTCTTCATTTTATAGTGTAATAGAATGTTCCAAGTTCATGTTGTACATTTTGTGCCTTGACCTCATGTTATCCATTTCTCCAAAGTTTGTGGTTCCTTTGAGCAAACAATGGTATTCAAAGATTGCAGTCTAGGTCCCTGGATGATCATTTCTACTCAGCTGTCATTGCTTCTGGACTTTTTTGCGGGAAGGTTATTTAAAAAGAAAAACATTATACGTGCTTGTACTCACACATTCAATTTAAATTTAAGATGAGGACTTCCAGGGATGTGGTAGCGTAGCTCTGCGGTAGAGTATCTGCTTAGCATGTCCTCAGCACACCTCCAAAAATTATAGGGCTTCTTAATGTAAGAAATTTCTTGGTTTCAAATTTCTTTAAATGCTGACATGCTTGGTTTCTAACCATATTGGTAAAACTGTTTATTTGCTTAAAATATTATTACTAACATTATGACCAAAAGTAAAACTATTCAATAAGTGGTAATATTTCTCTGCTATTCTCTGTAGACTATTTAGAATACACAGCCAAAATACTCCACTTAGATCAATTGGAGTAACTGCTTTCTCTTTGTGGTTGTAAAATTAACTTGATATATGGGAACGTCCATTTGTTTGTTTGCTTTCAGTTTTTAAGAATTGATATTTCCAGTGTTGGTTCTTTATGGTTTGATTTGTAAAACATTCACATGATACAAAAGTCAACACTACAGTGAAATACATTCGAATGTTTCTATCACTCCTACTTCCTCTCTCCTGCTCTTTTCCTCCCCCTAGAGGTGACCAGGGCTCTTTGTGCGTCGTTTTGTGTTCAGCCAGCGCACCACTTGGACAGATTCCTAGAGTGGGAATGCTGAGTTGAGTGTATGTAATGTGTAATTTTGCCAGTGTGTTTATATCACCACAACGTTAGCTCTTTGTAGCAATAATCACATAAAAAGAAATTATAATTTAGCCTCTTCATTGTTTAATTCATGTTGTTCATTAATAAAAGGTTTAAAAATTTTCAAGTGAATAGGTCTTTCTGGTTTTATGTTGTTTTTAATTTCTACTTTTATTGTACTATTTTGGAATATTATTTATAATATTTCTTCTACATAACCTACCAATATTTTCTTTATTCCCTAATGTATGATTAAAGTTTTGTGACTGTTTCATTTGCTCTTGAAGAGGCATATTTTCTATTAGGATATAGTATTTGACTATGTCCCTAACCATACTTCAGGCATTATCTTGTGGCCCACATAAGACTCCAAATTCAAGACCCTTAAGGGCAATTAAGCAAGACCCTATCTCAAAGTAAAAAATAAAAGTTCTGGGGATGTAGTCCAGTGGTCTGGACTGGGTTCCATCCCCAGTACTACTGAGAAAGTCCCCTGGGTTCCATCCCCAGTACTACTGAGAAAATACATTAATAAAATTTTTTAAATTCTATTTTTTCTTTTACTCTTTTTTATTTGTTGCACAGATTAATGGCTTTCATTTGGTAGATTTCTTACATGCACATAATATGTATCAGATTTTTAGGGGTTTCAATGAGTATAATACACTACGGATAGTGGGAAGATAGAAATGATAAAAAAAAATTCCACTTTTAAGTCAGCATCACAGGACTTACTTTTGGAAAAAAAAATTCTGTTGTCAACATTCAAGGATAGTATGAGCTCCCTGCTCAAAATTAGGCATGGATGTCAAGACCAGTGATGCCACACAGTTGTTACCCACATACTGGGGATTTCTGGAAAAGCAGGACAAGTCCCCAAATAGGTTCAAAAGGAGCTTAAGAGAGTGAGAAAAGTGTCTTAGTTACTTTTCTTGTTACTAGAACAAAATACCCAACACTCACAAGTTAAAGGAGAAAAGGTTTATTTCAGCTCAGTTTGTAAAGATTTCAGTCTATAGTCAGCTGGCTTCAAGGCAGGGTGGTGTGGCAGAGGGGCATCAGAAAGGAGAAACAACTCATGGCAGGGCAGGCAGGAGGCAGGAGGAAGCACTGTAGCAGCAGCAGCAGCAGCAGCGGCAGCAAACCACCCCTTTCAACTCATCTAGGCTACAAGCCTTTTGGGTGTTGTCTTTCTGTGGTACACAGGGTGGGCCTTTCCATCCTATGCGTCCAGAATTATGCTAAACCCATCAGTGAACTAATTTGGTACCACACACCCTTAATCCCTAGATCCAGCCAGCCCCCCAAAGCCCCACCTACAAGTGCATGAAGCTTTAAGAGGACATCTAGATAAAAGCCATAATAGAAAGGATACTGATTTGGCTTTTATCATAGCAGGTGGGGCCACAATTACAGGCCTGTGCAATCTGACCCCTGTGCTATGTGAGTTTCCTGGTGATAACCAAAGAGAACAACTGGGCCTTCTTATCAGCTTACCCAGATGTAGGGCAGAAGAAGGGTAGTGAGGAGGGTTGGAATCTCTAAGCAGTCAGACTTCCAAAATGGAGTGAGACTCTTGCCTTTTGGATCACTGTGTTTTAGTTGTGTCTATTGTATGCATCATAAGGATGAATTCTTCATGACTTTATTTGAAATATTTATCTTGTAATAGACAAGTTAAGCACATTTGCTTTTCTTGGATGCCTGATAAATTTGGTTAAAATAAGTTATACTATTTTATATTGCAATGATTGTATGTATTACCTTTAAACTGTTATTTGTTTTTCCCCATTTGGTGTCTGGCCTTTGCTTTTTCTAAAATTTACTTTTGAATTTAGGAACACTAATCTTTGTGTTTCCATAGTTTTCTTTGAAAATAAACCCTTTATGGTGCCTCCATTACTTACCTATTGCTGTGTAAGGGAGGACCCACAACTCAGTAGCCTAATACTTTTCTTGTTACACTTTCTGAGGATTAAGAATTTGGGTACAATGTACAATCCCTCACAAAGCTTCCGTCAAGCTGTTGGCCAGGACTGGCATCATCTCAAGGCTTAACTAGGCTGGTGAATCTGCCTTCCAGCTCATTCGTGTGACTACTGGTAGCCTCAGAAGATTCACTTGCAAGCTCACTTGCATTTTTGCGGTTGGGCCTTGTTTCCCCACTACATGGTTTCCTGTGTATACTTACAGTGTGGCCAAGAGAGTGAGAGGAAAAAGAGAGGAGAGAGGCAGAGAGAGACAGAGAGAGAGAGGCAGATACTAAGAGACTAGAATGTCCAAGAAGAAAACCTAGTTTTATTTAAATGTTTTTATAACATAATCTCGGAATAATAGCTCATCACTTACATTGTATTATATTTATTAGAAATTAATATTTAAGTATATCCTATGCTCAGAGACATGGGATTACATAAATACATGAATGTCAGGAAACAGGTATCATTGACTGCCATTTCAGAGGATTTTTTTACTAATCCCCTTAACCCTCTTTTATACTAACTGGTCAGTGTGACTTCTATTATGTACGCAATAGTCAGTGATCTTTTTCTGCTTTCTGCTTTCTTTCTCTTCTCTTCCATTCATTTTTAAATTATATTCTTTTTACTTTCTCAGAAAATATAATGTTTGAATATTACTCTTATGTCCTCAACTTCATTTTAATTTTGACTGCCCGGTTAACAAGAAACGTTCCTTGTCAATCCTTTTGCTGAAATTCCTAAGTCATCTTTTACTTGAATTAAACCAATATACTAAGAGATTCCCTGTGGATGGAACATGTTTACAATATTCCCTGAGAGTTTTTTTCATGCTCTGCCTTTTTCTGTAGCCATGACAACTGCAGAAAAGCTTGCTGCATATAAAATCCTTGGTTTATGCTTCCTAAAGTTTCAGAATATGCTGTTCCACTATTGTCCTATTTAGTAGGTTGCCTTTTAAAAGTCCACTTACATCTAATTCTCTTGTCTTTATATGCTATCTTACCTTTTTTTGCATGAAGGACATGATAATTTTTTTTAAAAATTTAAAGTCTTAATAGTTCTGGTAAGGTGTGACTCAAAATTAATTACCCTAGATCAATTTTCCTCAGTACTTACTGGACCCTTTTAATTGTTTCCTTTTATTTCTGGAGATTTTTTTCATGGATTATATTTTCAAATATTAGTTCCATTCCATTGCTTTCTTTTCATCTTCATAGGCTCCAGTAATAGCAGGTTGGATCTTCTTTGACTGCCATTTACAGCTATGCATTACCTAACAATGGCGACACATCCTGGGGCATGCGTGAGACAGTTGCATTAGCAAGCAAATGTGATATAATGTATTTACACAAATTAAGATGACTATAGTGTCACTATGCAATATAATCATATGAGACCTTTGTAAATATGGTCCCTTGTTGACCAGAACATTATTTTATACCGCACCTATCTATAATGGCATTTGTTGCTATAATAATGACCCTTTTTCATTTTTAAAAGTTTTATATTCATTTTCTTAGATATTTTATTGCTTTAATTCAGTGTGCCTTATTATATATTTTTAAAATCCATTTTCCTGTATGCATCTACTCTATGTTGGTCTCAAAATGCCTTAGTGTCTTTTGATCTCTTTAATAGTTTTAAACTTTATTTTATTTTTATTTTTGTTTGTGTGTTTGTTTTTATAGTGCTGGAGATTGAACCCAGGGCCTTTACTCTGAGCTACAGCTCCAGTCCTTTTTATTTTATTAATATATTTTTAGTTTGAGACAGGGCCTTGCTAAGTTGCCCAAGCTGGGCTTGAAATTGTGATCCTCCTGCTTCAGCCTCCCAAAGTGCCTGAATTACAGGCATGTGCCATCACACCTGGTTGGTTTTAGGGTTTTTTATTTGACACTTCATCCAGAGGTTTTAGTTTGGCTTTTTATTAGTAGAAAGGTTGAATAATAAACTTGTTATTAATAAATAGTTTTGTTAATAAAAACTTGCTAATAAAACTACAATCTTGCTGTTAATAAGAATAGAAATCATCACTTAATCATAAACAGATCCCCAAAGTTACAGGTGTTCTATGAGAAGTCTGAGGAAGGATGTAAAAAGGAAAACGTCATAATTTCTTGATGGACATATTGAGGGACTGCTTTAATGGCTTATTTATGAACAAACTTCAAATCTTTAAACTGTCTCTTCCTCATCACTTCTCACACTGCATTTTTAAAATCTCTGTTCTACTGTGAAGCCCAAAGCCTTGTGTGTATCCTGGTTGAGAAGTTCATAGTATACTTAAAGTAGCAAACTATTTAGTTTCTTTATCTGGAATGTTTGCTTTTTTTTTTTTTTAGAGAATCTCAACAATGTTTTTTCACTTTAAAGAGAATTTTTTAAAAAAGAACAGTATCTCTTTGGGAAGGTAAAAGTGGCAAAATGTGGAGTAGCTTGCACTTCCATGTCTTCCTGAGCTTAGTCTAGAGTCCCTTAGTTGGCCCACAGTGGATTTAGACTTTGGGATAAGGATACATCTAGACTAGTTATGTGGAACAAAAACCCTAATTAATATATTTGTTCAAACCATTTGATATATTTCTAAATATCAGTATATTCTAAACCTTCCTGTATCTGGAAAAGCTTTTAAAAGTATGACTGATATTCAAAAATTAACTGTATTTTTTAAAAAATGTTTTTCCCTCTTAGGTAAACAACAAAATAACTAGAAATGACAACTGGAAGACTTGAGGAGTCCATGGGGGCTGTCCAGATGGGGACAGTCAAAACACTCAGAGGATTCCAAAGCAAAGTTTCACCACCCTTGAGTCCAAAGATGGTCACAGAAGAAGAAGTCAACCAAATGGTAATGTATCAGGAATTTCTACATAAAATACTCGGTGTAACCTCTTCAGGACAATGACAGTTGCTTCTTGGCATCTTAAGAATATTAATCAGGATTAGTGACGAACTAAGATCAAGTTAAAATACTAGCTTGCTGTACATCATAAGTACCTTTCAAAGCCTGAAATATTTTGAAATTGCATACATATTTCAAAGTAAAGGTTTGACTTGTGTAAACTAATTTGTTGGAGTACGACTGTAAGTCTTAGTCCTAAAACTGGTTGGCTTGTAAAGAAAAGCAGTTTAGTTTGGCTCATGGTTCTAAACCCTAAAATTGGGTGGCTACATGTGGTGGGGCTTCATGTCACTTACATGGAAGTGGACCTTAGCTCTGTGTAAACAAACCAGTAAAATTTTCTAAATAGTACTTGGAACCACGTGAAACCATCCTTCCTGTACTTCAGAAACAGTAAAATACCAGAATTTCAAGAGAGTCAGCCTAATTTATAACCTGTACATTAGCAAGAGTTATTTTATTTTATGTTTGTGGAACACAGAGAACTAAAGTAATGACTAAACAGTACCTAGGAAAACTACCTAAGTTGTCTGTCTTTAAAAAATATTTATAGCTTTGATCATTTATAATGATTTATTGAGAACTGAATTATGAACTCCATAGTACAGGAAATATTAATAAAAATTATAGTACTGAGCACAGTATTCACTAAATTTTAAAAACTAATTTCATGTAGCATTCCAACTAGGAAAATAAAATCAGTCATTCTCTTTTGTGGTAACTGTTGGCACATTATTTATAGACACTCCTGACTGGTTTTAGGACTTCATTATTTTAATTTAAATCACAACAGAGATGATATCTCTTAGCACTATTATTTTAATCTGTTTCCCAATCAAAAATAATTTAAAAACAAAGTTGAAAGCTATATAAGAAACGTGTCTTCATTTAAATAGACTCAATCACAGAAATAAAATTTGTAGAAAAACAAGCACTCTTAAAGAGCAATGACTTTAACCAAGGGTAAAATAAATTAGCTAAATTACATACCTTCAAGTTTTTATTTTATTTATTTGGAAGCAGGAATCAAACTCAGGACCTCACCCTTGCCAGGTAGGCGCCATGCTGCTGAGTTCTATCTCTGGCCCACACTCTGAACTTTTTAAGAAGTCTTCACATTACTTAAATGCTGCCAGGGATCAGATCTGCTTGCATATAAAGTAGGAATAATATGAATATTCTAGAACGGTGGCAACTAAATGAGGTAATAAGGACAAGCTGGTTAACTAATGCCTTGATGGGTTAGTTTCATTTAAATAATAGGTTACATTTTCCCTTTAACATTAGAAATTGTTAAACCATTTTGTGCTCTTAGGTGTGTGAATGTGACTGGCTGCTAAAGCTGATGATTAGCTTAAAGCTCTTTGTAATGTCTAAATGTGCTCTTGCAATTTCTAAAAATTTAAACTCATTTATAAGTAGTGTAATCATACTTTCAAGATCCTTTACATCTTATAAGAGTTCCCTTTATCATGATTTAATGTGATAGTTAAATACCCAAAGTTTTGCTTGCATGTGGTAGCTTCAGTTAAGAAACAGAAATTTTTACAATTCCATAACTCTCAAGCCCACAACTGATTTTGCAAACTTACAAGTCTTATGCTTAGATACTACTTCTGAGCATAAATGTTAAGCTCTTTGAATGTGTACCTATGTATTTGCATAACTTTTTCTCTAGGGTTCCTTTGTGTGCTTCCTTCAAAATTACAAGGGAAGGACAGCCACATGTCATTTTAAATTACTGAGCAAAGACCTCAAAAGTGCACAGGGACTTTTCTTATATAATTTATTTATTTTAAATATTTTATAAGGGAACTTAGTGGCATTCCAGAATTATCCTGAAAGCTGCAATCACAAATTATTCATTACTGGCACTTTTGGATGTATTTTTTCCATGTAACCGCTTACGAATCTTTGGCTTTTGTTGTTTTCAATTCTAGCTGACACCTTCAGAGTTCCTGAAAGAAATGTCCCTCACTACACAGCAGAGACTGGCAAATACACATTTCATGTGCCGACCACAGATCATAGAACTTTTAGATATGGAGGAAACAACCCATCAAAAGGTAGAGATCAGAATAATATTCCAGACTATTCCAGAATAATAACTAATAAGTACGTTACCTAATCCTTCACTGGGTTTGCTTTACATCCTCCTTTTGTAGGTCTGTTTTCTTGATAGCTATGTTTTTGTGTCATAAAAATAATGAACAAAAACTATTTAAAACCACCGTTGACCAGTCACACTTCTTTTCTAGCTACTCCTGGATGTGATTTGACACTGCTGTTTACGGGTTAAGATTAATTCCAAGAATTCTATTAGCCAAGCCCAATTAATTTATCCTCTTAGCATAACAACAAATCCCTCCTCACCTGACTTGTCCACCAGGAAGGAAGAAAGCAGAGTTGCTTATTAAAGTGGGTATTTGTTGTCTGTTTTGGCTCACTTTCAAGAATAAATGTGTTCCTTTAGTCTAAAAACACCCCAGCTATTTAACATGTTTCTGTATTTAAGTATAAACCGTATGTTCTAGGCTTTAGAAGCATATGATTGTAATAGAAGGTCTTGTTTTCTACTCTAAATTAATTTCTTAAATTATATACTTCATTTTCCTGCACAAATTATGACATGATCCTCCATCAGCTGGTCTGCTAGAGATTAGTCCGTTTCTAAAGGATTCTGCAGCTGCTCCTGAGAGGCACATGGCAAACGAGGCCCCAAAGTTCCTTTGCTCTCCCTGCCATACCATTGCCTCTTCCTGCCTAGGATCTGCATAAAACTCTTGGTCCTAAGAATTGCTAGTTTTAATTATTAATTAAGCCTTAACCATTCTCCACATCTAAGCAGGAAGGAGCATAGCCTTTCTGGTTGTATAACTGAACAGCAAGCACTGTAAATTCTGCCTTCACAAATTGGGTCTTTGCCCAGACCAGATCTCACCACTTCTTCCACCACTATTTCAGTTCAGGTCACCATCATGTAGACCAATGAACAGCCTCCCTGTTTCCATCACAACCTGCCATTGTCAGTTCACCACCAAGTACCAAGAGCAATTATAAACATGCAGATTGGCCAAAAAATGCAGTTGGAACATATTACTTCCGTGTTTAAAACTGCCCAATGACTTCTTATTACTCTCATAAAAATTCTAAATTCAGTGCCCTGGATTCTACAGCCCTGCGTCCTCTGGTTCTGCCCGCCTTGTGGTGGTCTTTTCCCTTAGCTGCACTTACCTCTTGCTGCAGTTCCCAACTGTGTAACCAGATGCTTAAGCTGCACACATGAACTTACAAGTCATCATGAGATATTTTAAATTTTCATGCTAATGCGCCAAACCTACTGGATACCACACAAACTACTAGCTTGAAGTAATTCATAGTGTTGGCTTTAAATCATGCTGTATTTCGTTGAAGATATAATACTTTACAAAGCTACCTTCCCAATGGTTGTCTTGCTAAAAAGCAAGTACAGTCACTTATAAAAATCAAAGGAGAACAGGAATCGAAAGAGCTATATCCTTTCTAGTTCTGTTATGCAGCGCCCAACTGGTGCACACATGTCATTAAGTTATTGTTGTTGATGCTGTTGTTGTTTATTTATTTTAAAAATTATTGACAACAGCTTGCAAGTTTATCTTTCTGAAACTGTCTCGATTTGGATGTCATTCTTGAAGGGCATTTTCCAGAGTGTCTAAAGAGTTTTATTTTTTTCTTTTCTGGATTTAAAAAATACTCTCCTGCTTCTGACTTATGTTAATTATGCTGAGTAGTCAACATACTTTTTTTGTCCTTGGAAGTTAAATATTTTCTTTTTCCCTCTTCAGCTTCTTTTGTATATTTTTTGACCTTTGTTTTCAGTGGTTTTATAGTTGGATACCTATGTATGGATCTGTTTAAAATGTTGCTTGAGTTTTTAAGTCCTCTTGAATCTGTGTTCTTGGGACTTCAGTTACAGAAAATGCTCTGTAATTATTTTATGGATATAGCTTTTACTTTACTCTCTTTCTGGGACTCTAATTACACCCGCTTGGGGCTTTTCACTATATTACCTATATATTTACTTTCCCTTCTGTATTATCTATCATTTTACTCATTCTTCCTCGTTCTAAATATGTTTCTAATTTTTATCCCAGTTCAGTAATTCTTGCTTCAGTTGTGACTAATCTGCTATATTAAGCATGTACATTGAATTCTTAATTTCAGTTGTCATAATTTTGAGTTGTAGGATTTACACTAGATTCTTTTTATTATGTCTATTTCTCTGCCAAAATCCTCAACCTTGCTTTTTATTTTCCTGTGTAGGGTAAGCATGAGTCATATCACTGTTACTAGTGTCTAGTTCTGCTGGTTTTCATTTATGGCATTCCATTGCCTTACATTTCTGGTCATTCTGTAATTTGCATTTTTTTGTGGTTGAGATACATTTTTGGAAGTTGTAAAATGTCATAACTAGAAGATTGTAGAAATGATTTGAGTGCTGTAATCGTGCTATCTTCTTTTTAAAAGGTCATGTTTGTTTTGCCAGAGCACTATGAGCACTAGTAATCTGGAATCACCTCCTTCATTCATGCTCAAGGCCCGAGAGACCATCCTTATTCTATGGTGTACCCCTTCGTGGGTCAAAGAGGACTTTAATCATTTAGGGAGTCTAATTTCAGAAGCCTTGAAATTCAAATCGCTGTCTCCCCACGTTTGCTGTGTGCTCAGAAATGCTGTGTAGATCTCAGCTGCCCACTGTAATGCACAGAAGGAAAAAAAGTAGCTCAATTTTCAGTTTTTCTGTTCACTTTCTACTCTCATTTATCTATTTTCTCCTGGAGCATGACCAGTAATTTTTTTTTTACTATCTTATCAACTCTCTAGTGCTGCTAAGGAGGCATTTGTGGGGTTCTTTGTTTGTTTGTTTGGTCTTTGTCTTCGCAGTGTTAGGGATCAAATTTAGGGCCTTGTGCACGCTAGGCAAGTGCTCTACCACTAAGCCACACCCCCAGGCCCAAATGCTAGTTTGTATAATTTTCCTGATTATTCTCATAGGGGAGTAGGTTCAAATGACTTCATTCATCCGTAATGGAAGAGGAACTCCAGGGATGGTGTTCGTATTTGCTTATTTTCTTTTAAACAGAGGGCCAAAATATCCTGTTTTTTGGTGTTGAATAAGTTGATCATAATAACCTCACTAACTATAACTACTAATGTTTATATTAGTCACCTCTTTTCTGAGGTTTCCCATGTTCTAGTTTTATAGGTATATCTTCCCCAACCACTGTGTGATGATATAAATAATTTACTCTTTCAATTGCAGTTTTCAGGAGTTGACCTGGATCAGGCATTATTCCAGCCCTTTCCATCAGAAATCATATTCCAGAACTATACTCCTTGTGAAGTCTATGAAGTTCCACTCGTTTTGAGGAACAACGACAAAGTATGTTATCTGGGTACATAAACATTTCCCGGACATAGGAGAAGAACTTAAGCAAACTGGGGATACCGTAGGATCCTAGATAAGTTCTTTAATTTGATAGACTTAGTGAGAAAAGTGCCCTTCAGTTATAAGCTTTAGGAAGACAAGTTTGCTTTGTTGTTATTACCGTATGTTCAGTCCTAGTGCCGTGCTTCAAAATACTGAGCTCCCAGCAAGCACATGCTTCTTGTTGATAAGGGATTGATTAGACAAATGGTATGGAGTTCTCACGCCTTACTGGTTAAACTAGGTTCATTCTGCGTTAAAGATACCATTTCCCCAACTTGATGTATAAACTCTACTTGTGAACTGCAAATATTAAGCATTTATATCTGGATCCTGCAATACATTTATATTCTGTGAGTTATACTTCTAAAAATTTTCTTTCTCATCTAAAAAATTAAAATCTCTTCCCTCTTTTCTGCCTTTTCCCTCCTACATCAAAAAGCCTTCAGATTTTGTCTACAGATAATTTTTATAGGTTTCCCTCACTGTGTATACTTTTTCCTTTGTGATTGCAACTGAGGATTTCTTCTCCATGCCTTTTTCTTCAGAGATAAATTAGAGTTTATCAAGGAAAAGGGATTAAATACCTAGGATTTCCTTGACATCTGACAATAATGAAAGAAGGAATAATGTGTGTGAAAAGTAGTCAGATGTGGAGGGAGGCAGGCGAAGACACTAAACACTGGATGTAAAGACAAATAGGAATATTTCTAAGAGTCTAAGAATGTGGAGACAATACAGTAAAAGCTGGAGAGGAAAAGAGAAAATGAGTCAATTCAGGAATCTAAAGCAAGTGAGAAGACTCACAGTTATATTCAGGACAGTAGCTCATTAAAGAAATCAGTGATGCTTTTCGGAGATCAATAGGGCAATTTAGTGACAGCAGAGTCAGACCAGAGAAAATGGTATATTTAGTTTTTTGCTGCAATATTGTTAGCAAGAAAAGCTCATGGGACAAAGACTAAAAAAGTAGGGAAGGAGATGAAAAAGAATCCAAGGTACTCAGGGTTATGTCCCTAGACCTTAAGAAGTGGTCCACATTTAGACGTTAAGACTTTTCACATAGGTTGCCAACCAATTCATTTCTCACTTCAAATTCTCTTTTCCCTTTATTACTTTTTTATTCTTTTGCAGACATTTTTAGGTTTTTAAAGACAGACTAGAGCTGGTCCAAAGGGTGCTTTGGTCAATCCTCCCTATCCCCTAGCAGGAAATGATTATGAGTGAGGACATGTAAGTGAGTCAAGGGTCAGAGCATGTGCAAGTTTTGTCTGCCACAAGGCATTCCAGCCTCACTGATAAACCAGCACCACTTGGTAAGATGCAGCCAGAGTGTGAGGCTAGTGGAAAGAAAGAAGGACCCCACCCAGGGAAAGTCCAGCTGCCAAAAAGCAGACAGCTTTCTCCAGGATAAGCAGGCTTCTTTTCAAGTGAGTCAGACCAGGACTTCGTAACAAGTGGTTGATAGAAGCCTGCTTCCCTATTCCTTAGTTCATGGGCTCACAAGAAGTATGGAAGATTTTTGGTGAAAAAAGAAAGGTACACCTTTCACCCTTTATTTGCTTCCTCACTGACATGGAGTACAAAACAAAACCTGTTTCCCATTACTCCTTTGTCTCATATGCACACACACTGAGTGAGAGTAAGTCACAAACACTATAAGCCATAATGTAGTTCTACCCTGTTACAATTATAGGCTCCCAAACCCTAGAGTTACTAGCTGGAGACCTTGAGCAAGTCATCTCGCTTACCCAAGCACTGAAGACTGTCTTAATTTTCTCATTGCTGAGACAAAATAACCAACACCCAAAGTTAAAGGAGGAAAAGTTTATTTAGCTCACAGTGTGTAGAGGTTTCAGTCCATAATTGGCTGGCTCTAAGGCAGGGTGGCACAGAGAAACAGTTCATGACAGGCAGAAGGCAGCAAGCAGCGAGCAACAAACAACAAGGAACAGATTCTTTCTGTTCCTTTGTATTATACCCAGGCTACCTGCCCTTAGCACTCACACCCAGGGTGAGGCACCCTTAATCCTACCCAGAACTGTGCCAAACCAATCAATGGACAAATTTAGTAATCACACATCCTTAGTCTCAGCATCACACACTCTAGATCCAGTCACTTCTGAAAAGCCCCACATATGACCTCATGAGGCTTTGTGGGGACATCTAGACACAAGCCATAACAGAGGCAATAATAGGACCCATTCCAATAGTGTTTTGAATATTAAATGAGATAATAAATGTGTTTGACTGAGTGCTTGTCACATAGTAAACACTAAGGCAATATGATTATTATTGTTGGTGGTGTTGCTGTTGATCCCATTTCTGGTTTGTCAATGGCAATTACTCCCTTACTAAATATCCTTTCAGAAAGTTACCTGGTGTCATACAGAGTGTGACATGAAATAACTGCTGCTGCTCTTGCCCCTTCCCAGCGAAGCCAATTCCCATCTTGTCAAATCTGCAGACACCTCTTCCTTCTCCTCCCACTCCCTGGTCTCAAGCTCTGAGTTCTTTCTGCGTTTCTTCTTCCTTTTCCTGACCTGGATTATAGATTTGAGAGGTTGTGGGTGTCCTTTTCTCATTTATCAGTTGAGTCTTTAGGTTGTCCTTTGACTAGTTATCTCAGCCATAGTTAACTTTCTTCTGCCTGAGTCAGTAAAAAACTCCTCCCCTAGTATTGTATTTGTAGAACTTTTAGCCCTGGCCACCCCATTCTCCTTATGATTACATTTCTTTGGTACATAGCCTGGGCAAGGGAGCGCGAACAGAGGGTAACACTTGAGATGAAACTGAAGTTGCCTGAACCTGGTCCGGGGGACATGACCCTATTTATGTTCTTTCTTCCTTGTGGTGTGTACTTGGGAGAGGTCGATCCTGTGGGGAGGCAGGTAGTAGGTGGGAATTTGCCCCCTCTGACCCCCGCTGTCCTGCTTTCCATGGGGGTCAAGATGAAACTCCAAGGCTATGGCGAGTGTGGAGTAGCCCACATGCCCTGTGTATCACTTAGAAGGAGCACAGTAAATGTGATCCCTACTCCCAGGGCAATTCTCAGATGTTCAGCAATCCAGTTTAACTCCACTAGGTGGATGAGAGGTTTCAGCTGATTAACCACTAGCTTATGAATACTGTCACATTTAAATAATAAAAAGAGCAAAGGCTTACAATAATAGAATCCACATTATAACGATGTTAATGAAACCTAAAGTTAAGCTACATGGAGGGGTTTGTGTCAGGCACTGGGATAAAGGTAAACACTGTCATCTCTCTTTACAGTTGAGGAGACTGAAGTCCAAACCTGACCAGGCTCGCATGTGTAGGAAGAAGTAGCCAATGGAAGTTATAGTCTATGTTTAACTCTGAAACTTGTGCTGTTTTCTTCTGCTTTTTCACATGTCCATCATTCTGTATTTTTCTTACAGATTCCAAGAATGGTGAAAATTGTTGAGGAAAGTTCACCTTACTTTAAAGTAATCAGCCCCAAAGACACTGGCCACAAAGTAGCTCCAGGAGTGCCTTCTGTTTTCCGAGTCCTCTTCACTCCAGAGGAGAACAAGGTAGTAGCAGCACTGACCAGAAACTGATTAAATACATGTCACTAGCAGTTTGCAACTCAATTCTAAACACTTTTTTTTAACTACCAGTGGTGGTGTTAGTACTGGTGTTACTGGCGGTATTGGGATTTGTGGTATTGGCTTATATTGGTGGTAATAGTGTTTATGTTGGTGGATGATGTTGGTGGTGATATTTTTATCATTGATGATAGTTGTATTGGCATGGTTTTGCTACTGTAATGAAACAGCTGAGGTTGGGTAGTTATAAAGAAAAGGTTTATTTAGTTCACAGCTTTGGATCCTGAAACACCAAACAGCATAGCTTCCCCTCCGGCAGTCCTCCCTCCCCCGTAGCTGAGTTAGCTCGTGATGGGTGGCATCATGGTGAGAGCACAAGAGAAAGCTAGAGATAGAATAATGAGATGGAAATTAGAGCTTGGGGAAGGACCAACCAGGAGCAACCTCCCATTAGGTTCCGCTTCTGAAAGGTCCACCACCTCTCAGCCTCACTGCACTTAAGACCAAGTGCTAAGATGTAAACTCTTGGGGGACAAAAACATATCCAAACCATGGCATAGAAGTTGGTGCTGGTGGTGTGCCTGGAGTGACTGTTTGTGATGGTAGTGGTGGGAGGAGGGATAAGGGTGGGTGAGAGGAGGTCGTAGACCACTGGGAATGAGAAAAGAATTATCAAGCAGTGCTGAGGGCATAGATGAGCTGTAAGTAGGGAGCTGTAAGGGTGTAAGGAAAACTAAAGTGCCAGATATGTCCCCTGACCCGCTGACTAGCCCATCATATTTATATCTGAGTATGTAATTCATAGGACACAAAAAAGGAAAAAGCATAGTCCAGATGCAACGAGCTGAGACAAAGGATAAAGATCATGGCTTCTTAGAGGTTTGGGACTCTAGTTGGCTACAGCTTTCCTCCCCAGATTCTATCTTGTTTGGGAAAGAAACCCAAAACCCAAATTTTGACCACAGTGTCAGCCTTATTCATTGCAAAGATTGTGCCCAGGACCTGAGGCTAAGATGGGGTTCCCTATTCCGCAGTGTCGGGTGGACACCTGGCCCTTGGTAAGGAGTGAACCTGCCCTGTGGTCTCACCCAACATGACTGGGAAAGCTAGTGCTGGGAGCAGAGACCTACCTGGCTTCCTCACCTCTGTGTGCACACAGGCAGGCTGGGAAGGGCCTTCACTCTACAGGAGGGAGGCGTTTCCCTCAGCACCACTCACACCTGCAAGAAGCCAAGCCCACGTTCAGGCTCCCCCAGTCACAGAAACTGCACTTCCTCCTAGGGAGGAAGGGGCTAATAACGGGACTGAGGGTAGAAGCTTCCCCTCAGCCCTACCCCGAGGCAGCAGAAGAGCTAGCAAGTCTTTTCTGTAAACCAGAGGAGGGGCTCACAGGCAGGAGAAAAGGGGTTTATCAGCATGACTGAGGAACGAGGGTGGAAAACAAGACTTAGGTGGAACAAAGCGTCAGACTGTGTATAGTGTTAGTAGCCAGCGAGTTCATCTGGATGGTGCCATCTTGGTCAGAATCAGTGGAGAACAGAGGAGTCAGAACTAGCTCTCAGACCCAGTGTCTTCACCTCTGATCCCTACCAGCAGCCCTGTTACTAATGAGATTATTACTACTTTTCTGGAGAGGAAGGGCAGAGAATTGCATGTGGTGTTCCGAAGATGTCCTCACTACAGTGAGCAATTAAACACGCCATTACAGTAACCTTGCCGTTCTTTTGCCTCTTTGTATTGTTAGGATTTATTTCTTGGGTTATGTAACTGTAATTTTGTTTGGGCTCCTAGTGAAGCAAATAAAGAATTGGATAACTCCAGATGTGAGGTTTTTTGTTATACATTGCTGAATTCCTCGTATTTTTCCTGGAGGTTCCTATCTGTAAGCTATCTGAAAAGAACAGTGACTTGGTTTCACTTGGGTGTCAGCTTCCTACCCTGACATTTCCTTGGGAAACTTATGACAAGGCTTTGTAGGGCTGCCTGAAGTACAAGTCATGCTGGATTTGGGGAGTTGTATTCCTTAACTTTTTTCCTGTGCTAGAGAAAATATGTCTTCTGTTGGATAAGGGATGTTCCACCTGTCTGCCTGAGAAAGGGGCACATGGGGCTTTCTGAGGAGACGGGAATGTTCTGCATTGTGATAAGCAAGTGGATCACATGATGATTTCATTTGCCAAAACTGTACATTCACTATTCGTACTTTCCAACACGGCTACAAAATTTGTCTTAAAAACTATATAGTAGTAGACAAGAGTAGAGATACAGGTGAAACCAAAGTAACAGACAGAATGTTAGCGTCTGTTGGATTGGGTGATTGTGCATGGAGGTTCGTTACACTATTTTGGGTTTTTTTCATGTGTGCTTAAAAATTTCCATAATCAGAAGCTAAAGGAAAGAGAGATTTTATTACTGCTTATCCTTCTTATCTATACTCAAACAACTAGGTGAAATGTCAGATAGGCATACTGGCATCTAGTTTACAACCATGAGGTGCTAATGCACTGCCAGCGATGAATATGCTTGGTCATAATTTGTGGCGGCCTATGGTACCCTACCTATTGTAGTCCCTCTGATTGCTCTACTTAGCTAACATCACGTGTCTATTGGGAAAGTCCTAATTTTAAAAAATCAGCCAAGTTAAATGTTGTTATACTGTTACCTCTTTTAAATATTTGGAAGTTACCAAAGGTCACGTGTGTGCATAAGGAGGCAGTGAGACGGACAGTCACCTATGAGAAACTTCACTGCCCAATTTTGGGTGCATTACGAGCTTGTGCCGGACGTGGACTCTAAGCTACCATACTGTTTCCCAAAGTCATTTCTCTAACGGCAGGGTCCTTTGCTCCTTTTGCTGGCCAGCTCAGGCTGATGGCATGTGTTCAGTACCTCCACCTGTCCTCACCCGTTAGACAGCAGTCGGAAAGCTGACGGGGCCACGCACAGAATGACCGGCCAGGGTCAGGCATGCTGTCCTCTGTGCTATTCCCGAGTGCAGCCGAGGAGGAGCCAGAGCGAGCTCTATTTTAGGAAAACGTCAATCATTTTACCAAGTGTCATGGCTCCTCCCGTTGGCCGGATGGATGGCCACAGTGCCTGCGTATTTGTCCCTGCTTATCCCCCGCTGATCTGCGAGTTCCATTCTCATTTACCCTCCTCACATCTGGAGGGGGAGATATGCAAATTGCAGCAGGCCACAGTTAATAAGCCCGCCCCCTTTCCATCGGGCCTTCAGGACCGTGGATATTAGCACTTCGAAGATGAAAATGTCATTTATATGTTTTCCCTCTGCCATCTATTAATCTGGCTTCCCGGGGATGGAACTTGTTAAAAATGCCAAATACCCGGATAACAGGTGTAGCAAATTCACTTTGGCTCTCCTTATCTGTCCTCACCCAGAGTTTTTTTTAAACCATAGGATATGGTATTAATCTAATAATCCCTGTGTATAGATCATACACGACTGAAATGTAATAGTCAATGTTATCATAAAATAACGCTATAAAATTCTGAAGCTTGGTATTTTTCTTGACCTCATAAATTTGAATCTTTAGCGTTAAAATGAGTCTAAAAATGTATTAAGCCTTTGTTAGAAAGCACAGTTGAGTATTTCCTTGCACTTAAAAAAGCTTCTATTTGTAATAGTGAGTTTGTGGGGATACAGCAGCAATGTCTGAAGAAAATACTTTATGCAGTGATGCAAATTTCTTCCTCAGCTGTGCTTTGAGAAAATATCTGATTTGTTCTCCTGATCTGTTACTATGAAATTCTAAAACCATATTAACACAGTTGATGTTTTCTAGGTGTACAATAATAATAAATTACTTTGCCAGCATTTTGAATCAAAGTGTAGATATTATAAACATTTCCACAATCAATAACTTTTTTTGAGCCAAGGTCTCACCATGTAGTTCAGGCTGGCCTTGACTTCACTATGTCCCTCAGGTTGGCCTCAAACTCACAGCAATCTTCCTGCCTCAGCCTCCTGAATGCTGGGCTTACAGGTATGTGCCACCACCCTTGACTCACAATCAAAAATTTTCATTTGCAAAAATAATGATAGAGGTTTTATTTTCTTCCTCCCTGGAATTATCCCTCCCCATTCTGTCTGGGTACCTCTATAACCCTAGAGCCTGGCACAGTATGGGACACATGGGAAGTGTGCAGTAAATATTTGCTGAGTAAGATAAGTAAGTGAAAGTTCATCTCAAAATTTAAAGAAGTTTCATGAACTTCCTGATGGCCAACAGGTGACAAAAGCAAGAGCATACAAGAAGGGCTTAAATACTGTTTGCATCCTGAATAGGTTAGAAATTAACTTACTTTCTTGTCACTTCAACTTGGAGAAAGGTGCCTTGGTCATTCTAAGGAGGATGTTTTTCTGCATTTTTTCATATTTTCAGTGAATCCCATCACCAGTTTTTTAGATTTCTAGACATGATGAATATATTTGATAGGCCAAGGAGGACTTTAGGAATTCTCTCTATGAAGAGTTCTTGGTAGCTTACTACCCAAATAATGACAGTAATGATATTAATGGTTCATGACATTAAATGATATTAAAACTGAAAAATAGTCTTTAACTCACTCTGAGCATTATGTGAGCTAGGATCCAGTTCTTTCAGGTCCCATTCTGTGAGCCAGTGTCCAGTGGCAAACATAACAAGCTTTCACCTTCCTGGAACTTATGTTCCCCAGTGAATAGACAAACAAATAAATATGTAATTTAATGTCAAGTATCAACATGAGTGAGGCTAGACAATAATGAAGACTCATTTCTTCAGCTAGGAACATGAAGTGAGACTGTTTAGGTGACATTGGGCAGAAAACTAACTTAAGCCATATGAATACCTGAGGGAAATGCTTTCTGGGAGAGGGAACAGCAGTGCAGAGGCCCTGTGGAAGAAAAATGCTTGGCAGTAGACAGAGGGAAGTACCGAAAGGCAATGGGACTGGAGCAGAGAAAGCAACTAGAAAAATGGCAGGAGATGAGGTTGAGATCATGGATGACCTTAGAGGTCATATAAAGTAGACAGAAAGTGTCCATCAAGTATTTAAAATATGTTGATAATGGAAACTTTCACACCTATGTAAAAGTTGACTGTCATCACCCAGCTTTTCAAATTATTAGTGCACAATCCATCTGGCTTTACTTATCTTGCTTCTGGCCCCAGGGGAGTTTAAATACATACATCATGTTGTGTCAACTCTAAATGCTTCATTATTTGTCTCTGAAGATAATAGGGATCTTCTAAAGGTTAGCATAACCACAATAGCATTAGCACATCAAGAAATTACCAAAGTTCCCCAATAGCATCCAATACTTAGTCACCATTCAGGTCTCACCAGTTTTGGGGAGATCCGATTGGTTTTTAAGCTGGTTTGCTTGAACTGAGATGCAAGCAAGGCTTGCTGCGTGGTCCCATGGCTCCTCCGGAGAAGCCTCCGTGGTCTCCATCCACTGTTGCCTGTAAACAGGCGGTGAGATCTAAACCCTTGATTAGATTCGTGGATTTTTTGTGTGAGAGGGGGACCCTTCCTAGGTGGTGTGGTACTTCTGATTGCATCACCTCAGGAGGCACAAAATGTCTATTATGTTTTGTTTTTGTAAGGAGCCTATGACAATCATTACCTAGATCATTGGGGCTGAAGTTCCTAATTCTATTATTGATTTGCAGCTACTGATTGGAATTTTTCTAAAACAACAACAACAACAAAACTTTTCCACATCAACTTTTTAGTGAGGTACAGTCATACAGAGTGGACAGACGAATGCTTGATCTTTTCCCTTTATCCACACTGGTGGGTTTGATTAGCAACGACACGATCTGCCTTACATTTTAGGATCATTCTGGCTGCAGAGCAGAGATTAGACTGAGGGAGGTGCAAGGCCTCACGACTGTTTGTCCTCGACATCTTTTTTGTCTTTCCTCATTGGCCAGAGAATCACAAATTTTAAATTATTTTTAACGGGCAAAACCTATGTGTTTATGGCATATACTATTTTGATGTATGCGTAGACATAGAATGGCTAATTCAACCTATTTAACAAATCCATTGTCTTACATATTTATTTTGTTTTTGGTGAGAGTATTTGAAATATACATTTTTAGCAGTTTGTATGTATTATATTAGTGAAGTTTTTGTTGCCAATAACACAACACCCTAGACCAGGTTATGAAGCAAAAGGTTTATTTTGGCTTGCAGTTCTGCTCCAATGTGAGGAGCTGCATCTGGTGACGACCTCCTTGCTGGCAGAATTCCCTGGTCTCTGTCTCTCTGTCTCTATCTCTCTGTCTCTCTGTCTCTCTCTTTCTCTCTTTCTCCCTCTCCCCTGTTATAAAACACTAGCAATGTGATCCTTATGACCTTATCTAATCCTGGCCATTTCTCCAAGGCCCCACTTCTAAACACCATAAAAGGATTAAGTTTCAACCTCCTTAATATCTCAAAATAGGGATTAAATTCCAATACATGAGCCCTGGCACAGACACACTCAAACCGTATGGAAACCATCGGAAGTACTGTACAATACATAGCTACTAACTGTCAGCACTGGGTCAAACTATAGGTCTCCCGAACTTGCACCTCCTGTATGATTGAAATTTGACCAACCTCTCCCACCCCACCAATGTCAGCCTTTGACAGCTCTATTTTACTCTACTTCTGTTTGGTTGTTTTCAATGTTCCATGTATCAATGAGACCATAAGGTTTTTGGTTTTCTGGGCGTGGTTTATTTACTTAACATAATATCCTCCAGGTTCATCTATGTTGGCACAAACAACAGAATTGTCTGCATTTTTAAGGTTACAGAGTATTCCATTGTGTGTCTCTACCATGTCTTTAACCATGCGACCATTGTTGTATACTTAGGTTGATTCTATGTCTTGGCTATTGTAAATAGTGCTTCAGTGAGTGTGGGAGTGCAGATTTCTTAACAATACATGCATTTCCTTTAGGTTCAGACCCAGATGTGGAATCATTGGATCTTATGGTAGTTCTGTTTTTAATTTTCTGAGAAACCTCCATACTGTTTTCCATAATGACTATGCTAGTTTACATTCCCACCAACAGTGTGTAAGGGAGAACCCCAAACTTTGCTGCCTAAAGTAAGGGATTATTACACTTCCCAGCCAGCCTTGAAGTTGTGTGTGTCTTGCTGTTCGCTGATGAGATATAAGCAGAAGGACTTCCGGAATTCTACTGAAAGAGAGTTGGCATGGTGGAAAATGCTCTGTTTTGTCTCTCTGCCGTCCTCCTCTGGCCTCCAGCTGGGCTGTGAGAGAGAGTGGCATCTTGGGTTCACCTGCTCCACGAGGTGACCCTGAGGATGGAGCTATGTGCTAGAATGGGAAAGCAGGAATTTAGGAGTCTGGGTCTGGGATGATACTTGTGAGCCCAGCTGGCCCTCCTCACTCTGGGTTTTCTTACGTGAGGGAAACAAACCTCTGTCTATGCTAAGCTACTTTCATTTTGCTCTTTTTCATGTTGCGTGTAGCTGAACTGGACCCTGCTGAATATGGGGGAAGAGGCTTTGCAACAGCTCAGGCAAGAGACAGGGAAGGTGGGACTAGGGTGGTAACAGCGAGGGAGGAGCCCGCAGGCTGTCGGAATTGGCTGGTAAACGGCGTAAGAAAGAAAGGAATCTGGTTTGACTCCTGAGATTTTGGTCAGCAGCAGGAAAGGCATGCGGGGGGCGGGGGTAGGAATAAGGTGGGAATGTGGACTTAATAGTTGGATTTGGCAGAGTCATTTAGTGACCTCGGTGTGAAGTGCGTCTAAGGAATTCTGGGCACAGAAGTCTGATTGGGGGTTAAAGAGCGAATGAAAATGAAGAGGTGGCAAAACCTACTAATAACATTTGTGAGGAGTTTTGCTACAAAAGGTCATTGGAAAGATGGGAAGAAGTTGAAGGTGGATGCTGAGGTCAAGGTTAGGGTGTTTTTAGTAATTAGGTTGAGATAAGTCAGGCATGGATATAAAGTGATATGTGAATGTTCAGTAAAGGGAGAAAACTAGCGATTCCGGAAGAGCCTAGAGTTACTGAGAAGGCTTGATATCTAGCACATTCTAGAAGGGTTAGTTTTAGAAACAGAGTGAAGGCACGAGTGGTGGATTTAAGGGCATCTTAGCAAGAAAAAACCTGAGGAAGAAATTGTTCTAAGCAGATGATTTATGCATGAATCATGAAGTAAACATTTTAATTGCATACTAAGCACAAAACAGTACAGATAAGTTTGAAAACCCCAGCTCTCTTTTACAGCCAAAGGGCAGACGTCATTCTCTTTTACAGAGTGAAAAATGTAGATACCTCTAGAAAGGACCTGAACTAAATCACATGAAGAGCCATACTGGTGGGGGAAAAGCCGAAAATAACTAGTCAATCTTGTTTATAACCTGGTGGGGATTTCAGAACTCATTCTCCCTTTGGAGGGGTGAATTTCAGATTGAGGAGATACTATATAATAAATACTTTCAACTAGGGAGTTTAGAACATTTTCCCGGGATACTGAGTTTGAAATCACTAATCGGAATTTCTAGTCCTAATCAGGTCTGGTTTTGCTTTGCTGCCATTTCTCCATTAACTGTAGGAGCAGAGAAAAAAACAGATGGAAGATGTAAGGGTTTAACCACACTAGCTTTGCCCTTGATCACACAAAGAGTCATTTATTGCAGTAGAAGAGATCATTTCCCTTTGCAGAGATTTTAAAGGAAAGAATTATTGCCATGTTTGTATTCTACCACAGGACCAATATAAAATCAAGATTCACTCTTTTCACTTCTCAGAAAGTCACGCCTGCCATTTTCATTGTCTGAGGCTGTCTTCTCTCTCTCTCTTTCTCTCTCTCTTCCCCTTGGAGGTAGGCATGTCACAAGGAAAAAAAAACAAAAACTAGTTTGGAAGTTTCATATGAAAGCATTGTTATGTAGGATAACATTTTAAGAGACAGAATTCATTCATGGTTAAGTCTCTCGTAGTAGAGGGGAATGGGCTCAAAATAAATATTTTGGCTTTGAATGGTGACCTCATTGCTCTGGGTCTCAGTGCAATGAAAGGTAGTCCATCAACTGAAGTAATTGCTTAGCTTCAGGCAGACAGAGACTCCTGAGCCATCACATTTGAATTAATTCTAAGCCAGCAGAGCAATATATAATGGTATATTACATAATCTAAACTAGTCCTGTTAAAGGCATAACTTCAGAGATTAGAAAGTAATTGTTTAAAGAACTCTCTTCATATTATTTTATAGATATAAAAACTGACCAAATTTCAAACTGCCCTCATTTAGGAATGTGGAAAGATCTGAAAATATCCCTCCTAATATTTCAATCAGCCTCTTAAACCATGTCCAGCTGTCTTAAATTCCTTATACAATAAAGTGGAGGATATGTGGAGATAAAATACAACAAGACAAAATACTTCGAAATCTTCTCTAATCCTCGTTTCAGCAGCATCATTTGCTTTTTCCTCTCTCACAGCCTCAATTAATAAATTTCCACATGTGCCAGCTGCTTTCCCAACAAAACCTTTGCTGGCTTGGTTTGATCACCTGACAAAGAATGAAAGTAGTGCTTATCTCTTTAGGATTTTTGTTGTAATCAGATAGACTGATGTGTTGTTGAATTCTATGGTGTTTTCTAAGAGCAAATATCTCAGTGTAATATACACTTCCTTATGTCTCAATAAAATAATTTCTGAGCCCAGCATTACCATCTGGAAACCAGAATCAATTGCAAATTGGTCCAACAACCCAATTCTAACAAATGCTGTGAGTACCGCTCGTTAATTTTTATTACTTGCTCCTACCTTAGGTTTTTTATGGCGATTCCCCTCGCCAGGAACACACTGTTCCTGCAGCTCTCCTGGCCAGCTCCTGCCATTCAGGTCCCCATTCAAAGGTCACCTCCTCAGAGAAACCGCCCTGGTTGTTCTAACCTAACGCAGCCCCTTCCCCTATCTTAACGGTTCCTTATTCTTTTCAAAGTCCTTGTCACTTTCTGAACTTACCTTGTCCTATTATTATAATCATTTATGTATTATTATTATTCTAACAACAGCAATGAGCACACATTGAGTTTTTCCCCTACGCTATACACAAAGCACTGAATTTAATACAAAATTTTAAACATAGCAGCTAACAGTTATTGAATGTTTGCCACTCTCCAAACACTAAGCAAAGCACTTTGCCGCACCAGCCCCGGTCGGTGTCAGCTCTTGCCTGGACCCTGCTATGGCTGCTCACTGGCTGACCTCCCTTTTCCCATCAGAGTGTCCTTATGATACACTGCCATATAGCAGCCAGCATTTTTCTGAAACATAAGTCAGGTTATATTCTTACTAGCTTTTGGCATCATTAATATTTTCAGCCATCCTCAGGTCTTTCCTGTGGCTCCCAAGATGCTCTATGACACCCTCACCAGCACCAGTCAGCTGGGTATCTAACCACTGTCCTTCCTCCACTCCACTGTGGTCACAGAGAGCCGTTGATCCTGGTGGCTTCACCTCTCACTCACTGGGATCTCCGCAGGGAGGTCCATCCTGACCTACCCATCTTCACTCTGTCCCTAACCGTGCTAGTTTTTCTTTCCACTCACTCCCCAACATATTATTCACTGCCCTTCACTCGGCAAATTTTTGTTGAAAGTCTTCTATGTACTAGGCACCCTGTTGTAGGCACCGGTGTACAGTCATTAAGACGGGCAGACTCCCTGCTGAACTGGAACTATTTGGAGGAAAATGTTATACGACAAACTCAAGAAGTAGTTAGGATATAGGATGTGTCCAGGCAAAGCACCGGGGCACGCCAAAGCAGTGTGAGAGGCTAGGGAGCCACAGGGCAGGAGAGGGAGCCAGGTTTAAAACAGAAGAGTGAAGGGAAGTCTCGCTAAGAGTGGACAGCAAGGCCGGCGCTGAGGAGGAGAGGCGGTGAGTGGTGCCGGTGAGTGGAGGGAAGGGTTCCGGATGGAGGGAGCCTCAGCTCTGGAGGCTCTGAAGGGGAGGTTATAGCCAGCGAGGCGAACAAGGAGGAGAGGGAGAGATGTGGCCAGAGAAAGGACAAGGCGCAGGCAGGAGCTCTTGTATTTCAGCTCTCGGCCAGGAGACTTTGAGAGCAGGCACAACCTGGGCTGACTGGATCTGAAGGGGATCCCTCTGGATCTTGGATGGCAAGTGGTTTTGGAGGGAGCAAGCACTGGTGAAAAGTTCCCCTAGCCAAGGAAAGATTCCAGTGGACTGGATTTCAGCGCCCCTTCCCACCCACAGGCAGGACATTTCTATGTACAATTTCAGGCAGTGCCATTAATCAGGGACTTGGGATATAATATATTTAAATGTTTGAGGTGCCATCCGGGTAGCTGAGTAATGAGTGTTGAGTGTGGGGATTGCAGAGTGACTGCAGGTGTGAAGGCCTTGTTTCATAGCCCTGCTGGTTATTTCATCTTTATATTTATTTATATACTGCGTTACATATTATATGACTCTTCCTTGTTTATCGTCTTTTCCATTCTCATACAGAGGGAAAAGGATTATGACATGTCTGTTTCCTAAACAGTTGTATTCCAGGGCACTTAATCAACATGGTTGGAGGATAAACTAACGGGGGATACCATTGCTTCCTACCTGGTCTGTGGTTTCCTAACCTGAGTGCATGGTGGGGCTATGTGTTAAATCTGTATATCAGATGTTCCCATTCTTACCGTATGCTCAAAGGCCAAAGGATTTTTAAAACAAAACAAAATGCTCTAGGCTATTGAGAAATCTCAGTGATAGAATACTTTTCTAGCATCCAAGAGGCCCTGGGTTGTGGACTTTAACCCTGGTACCAAAACCCAGTACTCAAAACAAAACAGAAAACTCTCCACCACTTAATACCATTTACAACATGATTACTGAAAGGAGATTTAAGTTCAGAATGACACTCCATTTATTAAGATTACCTTTCAATTAAAACATACCAGTGTGAAGAGAAAACTGAAAATGAAGAATAATAAACTCAGATTAGGAAATACATTCCTTTCATGATGATGTCTGAGCTGCCCAGTTCTTGCATTCTGGCCAATTCTAGCATTTTCCTCTTACAGTTAGTCTTGCTTATTGCTAAGGATTCACTTTTAACTTTTGCTTTGCTATGTTGCTAGTGAGCATTCTATTTCTAACGAGAAGACATAAAGAGCAATTTAATTCAGCATTCCTGTTGCATTTAGAGTCAAGAATGGAAAAGGTAGATGTCAAAGGCCTAAGCATTTTTATGTGAAATGGTTAATAATGCCTTGTACAAGAGAAGAGTTTCAGATAAGACTATGAATCAGTTAGCTATTGCTGTATAACCGTAGCACACCCCAAAACTTAGTAGCCTAAATGATAAGCATTTATTATTGCTCACAAGACTATGGTTCAGTGGCGTGGTTGACTGGGCCTGCTCCTGTGTTGAGGCAAAGGCTCTGCTCATCGTGGCTGGGCACCCTAACCTATTTGGACATCAGCTAGCTGAGGCTAGACTGACATGCACTGGCTGGGGCATCTGGGGTGCCATCTTACAGTGGGCCACCCAGGCTTCCTCACACAGCAGTGGTGGGATTCCGAGAGCAAGACTGGAAATGCCAAAACTTCTTGAGGACTCAGCTTAAAACTGGCATAACATAGCTTCTGCCACTTTCTCTTGATCAAAGCAAAGGGTGGAGACAGAGTCCATTCCTGATGGAGGAACTGCAGACTGATATTGTAGTGTGGGCACAAAGAGACCATTGCAATCAACCATGCAACGCATGTGCTGGAATGGTAAGTAGGGTTTAGAAGGTGGCCATGAAGGAATTGATTTGAATCTCCTTTGATCTAAAGAACAATGTCTCTTGACTATCACTGTTTCCCTTCCCACCTCCCAGGTATCTGGGAAATATGTGAAGCCTGAGCTTCTCTCTGAGCTTGTAAGTTTTAATACTTGAACTGTATTCTTTCTCTCAGAAAAGAGAAGCTCATTAAAAATTCATGTGTCTTGAGAAGTTTTCACAGAAATATACTAAATTGTTTTGCAAGAATGCCGGGAGTCACCACTGTTTCTCTTGCAGGGTTAATTTGATCGTGTTGGTTTTTCCACAACTAATGACTGTATCCTTCCCTCATAGGATTATGCCCATGTATTGACCTGCGTTACTGAAAGAGAAAAGTTCATTGTACCCATCAAAGCTAGAGGTGCACGAGCCATCCTGGATTTTCCTGACGAGCTAAATTTTTCCACTTGCCCTGTCAAATACAGCACGCAAAAGATTCTGTTGATACGAAACATTGGCAACAAAGACGCTGTGTTTCACATCAAAACTCATAGGTATGCATGGCCTGGCTCTTATGTTTGGTCTATTACAGCTAAAGCTGGTCAATATGTCAACATAAACACTTTGCTAGAATGGCATCAGGGTGGAATTGTTTGTTACAGTCCTTAGCTGCAAAGCCTAGAGACCTCACTGACATTAGATTAGATTTCCTCTTCATCCTAAGAGGAAACTAAAAATCAAGGTTTAATATCTCATACCCATTTCTTACTAAAGCTCCTTGTTTGTTTTTTAAAGCACTTGATAAATGTCCTTCGAATATACCATGGGAACTTAGAAATAATTATTTGTTTTGACCAAGAATTTTTTTTTATTTTAAAAGTAAAAGAACAAAACATTAACAAACAGACAGCCACTTACAAAGTAGCACAAGAACAGTACAATCAAAACTGAATTATAGACAAGGTGACAGAGATTAACAATGGTTGTTGTATTACATATTGATAACTTCAAAGTGTATACTCAGGAAAACAAATGCAGACATTCAAGATTGATCAAACAACTAATCATTAACTGTTCCTTACAATTAAGTGACATAAGTCAGTAGTACAACTATGTTAGCCATCCTGCATATACATACATACATACATAATTATCCCTTTCTTCCTTTTATCCTTCCCCTCATTCCATTTGCTCTTTACTTTTGAGCAGTTTCCTTTCATACCTCCTAATTTATATTCACACTTTCAGGTTCTTACACTAGTGATACAATACGTTGCTTACACATACACATCTGATTAATTTCACTTGTGAGTATGGTCTCTAATTGTTATTATTTACCTATAAAAGCCTCAAGTTTATGTCCAAGGATTATTATAACTGGTTGAATTAGTTTGCTATTGCTATTGTACCAAATTACCACAAGTTTAGTGGCTTAACATAAGATTATTATCTGATATTGCAGGAGGTCCAAAGTCTCACTGGACTAAAAAGTACTACCTACATTTCAACAGATCAGAGGTGTCAGCAAGGCTGTGACTCTTTGGGAAGCTTGTGGAGAGAAAGGATTTCTTAGCCTTTCCTAGCTTCTGAGGCCATCCACATTCCTTGACTCATGACACTCAGTTTCTCATCTGAAAACTGGGAGAAACTACCAATGCATTTCATAGGATTGGTATGAGGAAAATAAAAATCAACAAACATAAACTTCTAATATATTGTAAATGCTATGTAGTAAGTTTTGGCTCTTTTGTATTTTTTTAAAATGAGCTAATGCCAGAGTGGTTCACAAAATAAGCCTATGTCCTCATCACCAGAACCTCCAACTATACAACGTTACATGGCAGAGGAGATTAATGTTGTAGGTGCAAGTCGGGCTGTTCAACAGGCCTTAGAATGGGAAGGTCATCCTGGATTCTCCGGGTGGGCCCAGTGTACTCACAGCGCTCTTAACCACAGAACAAGGAAGTAGAAGAAAACTTCAGGATGATGAGATGTGAGAGGGACTCAGTCTCCTGTTGCCTGCTTTAAAGATGAGAAAACTGTGGTATAAGGAGGTTCTATCAAGAGTAAGTAATGGAGTTGGATTTTCACCTGAATATTCATGGAGTAGCTGCAGGATAGACACCAGTATGGACACCAGCTACGCCATGGAGCAGCTGCAGGATAGACACCAATGTAAAAGATGCTGAGAACATTCTTGCTCTTGAGGAACTCTTACAACCTGGGACATGAGAACAGGGGCTGCTGAGTGGGCCCTTAACAACCTTGACTAGCTTGAGAAGACACAAGGAAGGGATCAAGTTCTTTTTCATGACTTTTTCAAAGGTTATATTATACTGTTCTGGATTGTGAGCTCCATTTCAGAAGGGCTTTTTCTTGGAATCTTTTTTTTTTACTTGAGGACATCTCTCTTCAGAAAGGGTTAGCTTGTGCTTCTGTCATGGTTCTAAAAGGTTAGTCTACTGTGAAATGATCTGTTGTTGGTTTCTTGACTGAAGCATTCTCGGACTGGTGGAATGTAGTCCAATACAAATCTGCATAAGGTACAAAATCCAAACTTACGAATTTCCTAGAGAAACCTATTTTCTCTCACACAAAGCTGAGATAGGCCTTTTTCCTTTCGATTGTGAAAGAATGTTTTGGCAGCTCTTCAAGTTTCCAGTTTTATGTGGGGATTTATTACCAGCCACCTGGCTTGACCACTTGAAAGCCCTGTTTCCTGCTCCAGTATGGTTATTAAGAAACCAGGCTTCTGCTTATTGGGAACTCGGGATAAGGCCTTTCATTCATTAGTGGCTTACTGCTATGATTCCTCTTTCCTCTTTGCTTTGGAATCCTGTGAGTTTTCTGTATTTTGTTCTATACAGTCCTTCTGGCTATTTCTTATAGTAGAAGAATTTCAGGTTACCTGGTCTACTATACTGCGATTAGCAGGGTTGCCATATTACAGGTTGAAGACACATCCTCCAAGTGTCTCAGGAGTATCGCTATCTCTGAACCGCTTCATGTGGAGCCACATTTCTGGCTGATAACATATTTCTCTTGGCTAAAAAAAATTATTTTTAATATTTCTTGTAGCACAAGCCTACTATAAATTTTCTCCACTTTTGTCTACTTGGAAAAAACTATTTTTCCTTTATTGATGAAAGATATTTTCTCTTCAGTATAGAATTCTGGGTTCACAACTCTATATACATATATTTTCCATTATTTTAAAGATATCATTCAATTGTCCTTTGGCTTACATTTTCCTAATAAGAAATCTGCTGCAATTCTTATTTTTGTTCTTCTGCCTTTATTGTAGTTATATCTTTTTCTTGGGCTGCTTTTATAACTTTATTCTTATATTTGGTCTTTAGCAGTTTGAATATGATGTGTCTGGATACGGGTTTCCTTTTTATTTTTGTCTGGCATTTTGCTCTGTTTTGATTTGTTTTAATCCTGTTGGGATTCCCTGAACTTCCTGGATATTTCTTCGTTTTTGGAAGATCTCAGCCATTACTTCTTCAAATATTTCTTCTCCAAACTTCTCTTCTGCTTGTGGGGAAGTTCTGTCTGTCACAGGTGATAGCTACTGTTGACTCAGTGGTAAAGGTCCAGGTCCCTCAGAAGAAAGGGAATTGTCTGTCTTTAGATTTCAGGTGTTTGCCCTGCAGCCTCAGCTCTCTAGTGGGGTTCAAGAAAAGTTGTGATTTTGTTATTTGTCTGTGTTGGTTTTTTTTGCTAGAATAAGAGAACTTTACAGTTTTTGCATCCCAGAGGGAAGTAGACTTTCTGAACCACTTTAAATAAATTGACCATCAGAGGCAAAAGCAACATTCTTTTGGTAATCAGAGTCTCCTGTTCTTGTTCATAAGTTCTTGTTAGCACCACTGTCATCTCACGGTAAGACCATGTATTTGGATTGAAGCAGAAGATTGTCCAAATGGCTTATTGTGGTTTAAAAGAATCCATTTTTTCAATTTAAAAAATTGCCTCCCCAAACCACCATCCATATAATATGCAGTAAAAACTTCCTTTTATATTGATATGTTTTTATGAAAAAGAAAATCTGCCTGCTATGAAAAATTGAGCACAAGCAGCATATCTTCTTGGACTATTTGTCCGAATCTTACGAATTGCACATCACACAGTACAATAAGTCCCTGGCTAGGGAACATTCAAGTTGCAGCTTTCACAGATGAGCAAATGAACTTTGCATTACTAACATTCATAAATGCACACAAATCATAGAAGTAGCTCACATGTCTGCTAGACACTGTCACAGCTGTGCTGCTGTGTGCTTACTGTACCGTGCAGAAGTGTACAGTAGTACACAGAGCTCAGTCAGAGCCCAGGATGTCTGGAAGCAAGAGGAAGAGCAGTGGTGATGTGGAGGCGACTTCTAGGATGCACAAAGCAATATACAAATTGTATATTTGTAGCAAAGTTGTGTACGACTCACTGTCAGACTTACGAACAAGTTTGACCTGTGACCATTCTCCCAGAATAGAACTTGTTCATAACTCGGAGGCTTATGTGTAAAAAGGATGAGCCAGGAATCATAATGACGTTAGAGACTCTGATCCAACACCACTGTTTCACACATGAGGGAAGTTAGGTGTGAAATGGGAAATGGCTTATTCAGGTTTCCCCAGTCAGTTAATACCAAAACCTGTATTAGAACAAACAAGGGCCAGTTCTGGGCTTATTTACCCACTGATCTGTTTCTGACCTTCCTCTGCTTGGCCGGTATCACTGTGGGGGCTATTAGCTTTCTTAAACTGCTGGGCCAGCTGGATTCCTGCTGAGTTTGAAAGAAGTTGGAAGATAGGGAGAAACCAGAACGTTCATCCTCCTCCCTCTCAGTCTTTAGCAGAGCCCTCAGCAGCCCCTGTGTCTCCTCTGTGGTTCCAGCCGCTGTCGGAATGGCCTGCTGTGACTCCACCTTCTCCCAGGTTACTGTAGTCCCCAGGGTCTAATAACACTTCCCTCCTCCTTTTGCCTCCAGCCCAAGCGTGGAAATGGCTTCCTGCTGTTAACAATTCCAGAGCTATCTCACTATCTTAGATTGGGTTTCTCATCTGTCTCTTCTTTTGTGTAACAAAGTCTCTCAAATTCTCTGCTTTCAAATATTTTTGTTTTCCTGTTTAAATCCCTCATGAAATGGTAGTCTTATGCTCTTTACACAAAAGGCATATTTTCCAGCTGTGTTATCAAATCCGTGAGCTACCTCAAATCCTTCCAATTAATTCTTTTTCCAAATTAGTCACTTAGCTTCTGTTGTTTGTGACTGAGAACCCCAGTGACTACAGTGAGAGAGGATGCGGTCGCATTTGTGGCGGTGTCATATTGAATCTGATTCTCTGAGGACATTCCCTAGTAAGTAGTATCCTTTCTAACAAATGCACCAGTGATTCAGTTTCCCAGAAGTGTTCTTAGTATATGTTGTTAGTCTATATTGTAAAGTAATGGATATAGTTTGAGAATTTAGAGTTAAAAACCCTGTATCCATTCTTAGTTTGGCTGCTTTTAGGGTCAACATACAGCTAGAGATGACATCACATAGGAGATTGTTTTAAAAATGGAACATATTTTTCCCATTGAAATAACTAATTACTAGTTATGTTTATTAAATGGTTAGATTTATATAAATTATAAAACTAAAACTTTATGTATTTGTTGTCCACATTTGAATGTGAGCTTCTCAAATAAAAGAATTGTGTCTCTATTCATTTGCGTGTTCTCAGCATTTAGCATGCATCTAGCATAAATAAAAGCTCAATAAACGTTCACAGGATGCCTAACCAACAATATATCACAAAGACAAAGCTACAACTATAAATCTGTAAAATAATCTAAAATAAAAACATGCTCCAAGTACTATCAAATGGGCATAATGCTTTTTACTCTAATAAAAAGAGCTGCAATGAGCTATAAAATGAACAGAATATAAACCATTACCATTCAGCTTTATTACAATTTTAATCTAACACTCTAGTAGGGCCAAGAATGACTTTGACTGTTAAGATAGGATTAATATTGAAAGGTTAAAGAGGAGGACTAAGAAGCAATTTCAAAATCTAAAGCCGCAAGTTGGTCACTAAACGAGAAAGTTGATCTGAGGAAAAAATACTAACATTATATTAATGTTTAATATGATAAAGACTAGTATTTAGGCTCTGTAAAAATAATGAACCATTTGGACAAGATAGTTTTAGTTCTTAAGAACAGCTCATGATAGAAAAAAACTCCATCTTTCCCACAGTTCATGATTTTTCACAAAATCAAGCTTCTTTCATAATTAAATATTTGGTATTAATGAGAATATGATATCAAAATCAAACACTTTGATATGCAGAACCAGCTTTATGCCCTTGAGGAGTAATACTTTTAACTTCTTTATAACAGCGTTTTCTGATGCTTGATATTTTCTAGCCTGTTCAGGCTGTCTGCCTTTAGTAAAATGAAATATAAAATAAAATTATAGACAATGTTTAAGCACCAGAACTTAGCACACTGTACCCAATTAACATCTGATTTATTGAAGCTTAGGCAGATCTAAGTGGCAGTGGCTATCCCAGGTGATTTTCTAGCGTCTGAAGAAGTTAGTGTAATTTAAACCTAAATTAGCACAAGGGGAAAGTATCCATTACCACCTGGTGGAATTTGGATTCCTGTAGGTTCTAGAGGCTTCATACCAGTGTCATCTTCTCTGCAGAAAATTAGCTTAGTTCCGGCAGTGTAAAAATATCCAATTCATTTTAAAACTGTCCTTTTTCTACTGAGAAATATTTGAAAAGAAAATGAAAGCACAGTACAGGAAGAAAAATATTAGGAAGTGGAGAGGCAAAGACAGGAGATATTGCTATGTTGTTATTCTCAGAGCCAGAAAATTGGGCCTGTTTCTCAACTCTTCAGATTCTCACCAAGGGCAGAGTAAAAGAAAGAACCTTGAGCCTGGAAGACTCAACCATCTCCCATGAGGCAGAGATTCTGAAAGCTTCTCACAGTTAACTTCTTTTCTGTTTGGCCAAGACATTGATGTTGTAAAAATTGATGGATAATTGCCTATACCATTATTTTTCCTTCAAATTTCATTGTAATTTAGTTCACCACCCTCTTCTGAGAGGCTTTGGTGTGTGTAATGGTGAGAACCTCTGTGGCTTCCACATGCAGGGGGGCGCTAGGGTAGGCCAAAGAAATGGGAGCTAGAACGCTGGCATCCTGCAGCTCTCCCACTACGTAGTCAGGCAACTTTAGGAAAGCTGCCTGCCCTTGAGGGAATCTGTTTTTTCACATCTATGGTACAAATAACAATACCTACCTTCAAAAGATATTTTGGAGGATTAGGCTGACATATGTAAAGTACAGCACCCCCTAGAATAAAGCGTATGCTCGCAGTGAGCTGTGTCTTCTTCCCCTAGGAGGCTCTGTATTTTTCTTTCTTCTTTCTTTTTTGTTTTTATTTTTTATTGTATTAGAGATTGAACCCAGGATCTTTGCACTGAACTATTTCCCCAACCCTTTTTTTCTAACCTTTTGTTTTGAGACAGGGTCCTGTTAAATTGCTAGGTAATCCAGGCTGGATTTGAACTTGTGGTCCTCCTGCCTCTGTCCCTCAGGATGCTGGGATTACAGGTGTTCACCATCACAACCAGCTTGCCTTTCTTTTTATATTTTTCTCTGTGGTTTCTCTTATATGGGGGATAGTTTTCATGCATGCCTCTCAGTAGTTAGAAACTCCTGAAAGGAAAAAAGAAAAAGCCAAATTTCATGAGCGTGCACTCTATTGTGCATACCATACTGGGAGCTTTATATATACAAGATTCTATTTAAAAGGTGACTTTGAGTCTGGGCTCTGATCTGTGACTTCGGAAGAAGTATGGCACGTGGGAAGTGGTGGGTGTTCTGGTAACGACCCTAGCAGTTCTGGATTGTCGATGTGGAGAACACAATCTGGTTGGAAGGCAGAGCAGGTGCCATGCTGGGAAAGCTTATGGGTGAAGAGACCAAAGCCTCCCACTCATCCCACCCCAGTTGACTGGGCATGTGGCAGGTGTGTGTGCTAATTTGAACAGATGTATATGTGTAATCAGAATGCAAAACCTGGTTGGAAACAGATTGTGTGGAACCTTGAATGCTTAGGAGTTCAACACTATTGTGTAGATTATGAGGACTACTGACAGTGTTTGAGCAGCAGACTGATGTGTTGTGACATGTGTGTGTGTGTGTGTGTGTGTGTGTGTGTGTGTGTGTTGCAGACTCTCCAGAGCTATATAAAGGATGGAGGAGAGAGTGACAAAGCTTGAACTTATCTTAACCTCCAAACGCAGCCTCAGGTTGGTCTTTCAGCATCCTGGGACTGTGGCGAAGCCCTCCCATGTGTAAGGCATTACTCTTTGCACCCCACCTATATCAACCCCTTTAGTCAGCACTGTAACCCTGTGAAGCAGTTTAGGGATGATGAGATTGAAGTTTAGGTGACTTACAGTTTAGGTATTTGTCCCAAGTCATCGCAGAACTGGGTTCTGAACTCTTTTAGTTGGCTCGTAGGCTGGGCTAGTAACCACCACTTCAGGGAGCTTCCATAGCAATGCCTGAGGCTCTCCAGAGGATTGGCACCCTGGGTATGGTGAAAGGACTGAAAAATGAAGGGAAGATCAAGATGTAGGAGGAGAGATCAAAGTAGAGGATGTCAGAGAAGATAAATAAGTGTCCAAGGTCAGAGGGCCCAAGGTCATGCAGTCATTATCTCAGGTGTTGCCGGTGTCACCCTTGCGATAAGCCCTGCTCCTGCGGAGTGGAAAGCTTAGGTTTTCTGAAATTGAGCTCATTATCTAAGGGAAGATTTAAGGCAGGATGATTCTAAAAACTGTTTTGATATAAGTAAATAATCAGAAGCAGCTTAGCCTGCCAGATACATTGCACAACACATTACTTTGAAAAACTAGCAATTTAAAGAAGTGAAATGGACCATGAAAATAATTAAATGGGCTGAGTTTCCTCTTTAGAAGGAAGCACTCTGTAAGTTATTTAAGGTGGTTCTCGATCGGATCCAGCTTCTCTCTTTGCAATAGCAAGATTCCCTTCCAGGACAATTAAATGAAACTATTTCCTGTTCCTAAATCCACTCTCGGCTCCCCACAATGTCTACACCCCCAACTGCTATTTTCAAGACACAGAACTTGTCCTGTTTGCCTTTCCAAATTCTTTTCCTCAGGAACTGACTTCTGTGGCCTGGGCCAACAGGCCCCCGTGCCTTCTGGCTTCTGCTCAGGTCCCAGGAAACTGGGACAGAGGAAGATATGAGATCAGAATATTCTTTACCTCACTATCTTCTCTGTGAGACCACGTGGATTGGCCATCTCATTGGATGAAAGCTCCTTGCTTTTGTAAGGCAGGCTTCTCTTAGGACTCTCTTGTGGGTTTCAAAACCACTCCTCCGCATGCATGGCCTAGAGATGGTAACAGTTCTATTGGTGCTAACCCTGGCTTTTGAATCATTTCTGTAGTTCTCTACACTCTTTCTATCCTCTTTAAATGGATCTTTGTTAAACCATTCTGGAATTTCCTAATATCACTGTGTCATCGCTTTCCTTTTGAGACTCTGATATATGTTTTTTTCTACCATGATGCCTTCTCTTTTCTGACTTCTCACAAAATTTGATTTTTATCATTGGAAGGCACTGTTCTTTTGCAAATAACAAATATGCATATGTGTGTTAAGTCTGTTTCTTACTAGAATCTCGGTATCTTGAGAACAAGGGCTGCATTGTATTCATTTGTGGTCAACCTAACCCTGTGCTTGAACCCAGCAAGAACACTCAACAAATGTTAGGCAGAAATGGTCACAAAGAAGAATATTATCATATCATTTAAGCCTCTTTTAAACTTGCTAATCTATTGCTGTTATTTTATTTTATTTTATTTTTCATATCTAAAAATATCTTTACTTTTTAGAAAATGATTCCAGGAGGGTTAAAAAGCAATACCAGAGGGCATAGGTGCAAAAATGGGTGTAGTCAGTCATTCAAAGCATTCAAGTAAGAATATGGCAATATAAATATCCAAAAAGCATGACTTAGTTGTTCCAAACAAAACATGTAAATCATTCCTAAATAATTTGAACTGTATAGCATTTCCTAGACAGGGAGGAAACAGTTAACAAAACTGAGTTCTTGCACATTAGGGAAAAAAGTGTATCTGCAGAACTGGAGCTCAAGTCTCCTCTCTTCCTCCTCTCATAGTGGTTAGAAATGTTCTCTGACGATGTCTCTCCATGTGTGTTGTAGGCCTTTCTCTGTGGAGCCAACTGATGGGACTCTTAATATGGGAGAATCCATGCAACTGGAAGTTGATTTTGAACCACAGAGTGTGGGCGATCACAGTGAAAGACTTATAGTGTGTTATGATACAGGTATGCATAATTCTTTGCTTAAAATTCTACATATTAAGAAAGATGAGGTAGGGCATATGCTGGAGCCAAATAGGAAATGGTAATTTTCCCTACTACAAACTAAGTCTGCAAGGTAAAGAACTGAAGAATGAATGCCTTCACTGGAAATGCTGTGCCAGATGTAAGTCCCAGCTAGCTGATTAAGAATTCAGGGCTCAGGAAGGAACCAATACCCAGAAGTCACATTGGTGAATTGAAGTTATTTATATGTAAATGAAAACTTGAAGGTAATGAATATCCAATGGATTTTCCATTTGACTTATGGCTGCATTTGGCTAGCATTTTAGAAATGTAAATCCTACTTCAGACCATTCTTGTATATGTCCACTAGTCTATTTGAGATCTAGACACTTTAATCCTTAGAACATGCAAATATCGTCATGAATATAGGACTGCATCTACCACCACTGGCATTTTCTTTAGGCCCACACCCCTATGTGATCATGGAAATTACATACTGCTTTAGCAAATATTTAATTTACAGTCATATAGACTGCATGTGCCTTAGGCGGTTTCCAAAGCTGGTTTTCAAATTACTATTTTATCGTTTCCCTATGGTCTTACAGGGTAAACATCTCCATATGACCATCCCAGACTTGGCTTGGGCAGGTCAGCCCATACGGAGATGTTCCTGGGGGGTAATAGGGATAGATAAGGCCTTGGGATTGTCCATACAACGACGTTAACCTTCCAAGCCCAAATTGCTAGATATCCATGCCTGGGGCCAAGGGACTGCCCTGCCTGGGAGCCAGTGTTTACCTGGAAGGCTCTGGCCTGGCTTCATTTGATAGCCCTCGCCCACTGTTCCTGGACACTTAATCCCTGTCAGCCTTGATCTGTTCTTCTGAAGAAATAGACATAACAGCAATAATATAATACTTCACTGGGCTGTTGTGAGGATTAACAAGGCACTGCATAGCAATGATTTAGCACAGCACCAGTCTCACAGAAACAGTCAATACAAATGTGAACCATTACTCCACTGAGACCCAAGAAAGACAAGTACCATACCAAAGATCACAAAGTTAGATAATTAGAGGAGTATGGCTGTAAATCCCAGTATAGCATCAGGCCCCGTCCCATGCTGCAGTCACAAGAGAACACACCCTGGGTGTGATGCCATGGTCCCACTGACACCCTAGGTTCTGGGTTTCCCACCTCTTCACCTCACCCAGGAGTTGGCCCAACCCCGTACAGTTTGTTATAACCCTGTGCATTAGCCTATTTCTGCAGCAAGGAAACTCAGACCCAAAGCCCTGTATGGCAGTCTTGGTCTCTGCCCCAAAAGAGACCCAACCTCACCTGACTTCCCTCTTCTCCACTTCTTGGAGGCAAGTAGGGGGCTCTGTCTTCCTCAGGGCAGAAGGTTCCAGAGGTTAAAGAACTGTAGGTGGCAAGACACAACACTGAGTGTAGAAGGCTGGGGAAAGAGCCCTGCCATAACCAGGTGCTCTCAGGCACCTCCAGCCCCTGCTTGGTTACAGTTCCTCTGCAGTTCCCAGAGGCAGCAGGCTCTCCCAAGGTAGCCCAGGACTTTTCACTTTAGGGAAGGTGGTGCCCCTGACACCCACCTTACACTATCAGACCACTGACCAGGGGTCCGGCAGTGTGAGTATCGGGAAACCTCAAATGAAGACAGACGGTAGAGGAACAGTAGTACCCCCTGGCCAGTTTTTACTCAAAGCTCACAGCCTGGGTGGGGAGGCAGGCAGTTCAAGATCAAGCAGCCAGACCCTTCCCTGCACCAAGTCAGAGGGGTAAGGGCTGGGTCCTCAGAGAGGAACTGAACGGTGTCAAGCTGCACCCAACTGCTTCTGCCTTTCTTTTCAAGACCAGAGCATCCTGGAGCACCCCAACCTGGGTCTGAAACTGGCTGCAGCTTGGGCTTTGGCTGAGCTGGGAGTACTATGTGCGAATGTGGAATTCCTCCATTGAAGTCAGTGACTGGGTTGCCTATTTCCATTTATTCATGATTTTTCTTCATTTCTTTCTCATTTTATCCATTCATGTTGATAAGGGAATGTACTCAGGGGGTCTGCAGAAGTGCACATAGGGAGAAAACAGAATGTACACAACCAAGAAAAGAGCATTAAGGAAGTCATATCTAGGTGACAGTCCAAAATTCCTGGCTTTGTGGATGGATGCACATCTGATCAGGACAATTCAAGCCCTGGCCTATGACCTATAACTGAGTAGTCCCGGCTCCACACTGCCCAGCTTAACAACACATAAGCAACCAGTGGCCCAGTCTACATGTCTTACAATTAGCATTACCTGTGGTTCACTGCTAGCAAGAGAAACCTAATTTGGACCAGCTTCCACGAAAGAGGAAACTCACAACACATGTAAGCAAATAAAAGTACAACTCATAACACTTCTGAATGTCAATTTCCCAAGGTACTCATGTTGTTTTACTCTCTCACCAATAAATTGTGAGAGTTCTGGTTGCTTCAAGTTCTTACCAGCATACACTGCTATATTGTTAACTTTAGACATGCTAGGGGTGTAAAGTGATCTCTAATGGTAGTGTGCCAGTTAATCTTCATTGTCAGCTTAACTGGATTAAGAGACTCTCAGAGGGATAATCTGGATCATGGGAGGGCTGTTCAAGGCTGAGTGTGCTGCTGGAGGTGGGGCTGGGCGGAGGTGTGTCACTGGGGACTGTCTTTGGAGGGCGGAACCCCAACATTCTTTCCCTGGGCTCTGATTCCCTGCCTCCATCAACCAAGCAGCTCTGTTCAGACATCCTCCCACCGTGACGCTCCTGCCCTCAAGCTAGTGACTATGGACTAAGCCCTTTGAAACTGTGAACCAGATAAAGCTCTGCTTTAAGTTCTCAGTGTTAAGGAATTTTGTCCAGCAATAGCAACACTAACAGAAGTGATTTTAACTTTCTCTAATGACTAGTGATGTTGAACGCCTTTTCATCTGCTTACTGGCCAATCCTGTATCTTAAGTGTCTAAGCCTTTTGCTTGTTTTTTTTTCTCCTTTTATTATTACTTTGTAAGTGCCCTTTGCAACTGGATATTCTAAATACTAATTGCCTATTATATATATATTAATATATTACATGTTTTTAATCTTTCTCCAAGCCTATAGCTCGCTTTGTAATTAATATTTCTTGAACAGTAATTTTTAATTTTGATGAAATCTATGTTATCAATTATTTTTCTTCGAAATTAATGCCTTTTGCCTCTGCTTTTATATATTCTCCTACATTTACCTCTGCAAGTGTGATAATTTTAGCTTATATATTTAGGTTAATGGCTCATCTTTGATTTAATTTTGTGTAGGTATGAGGTGGGGCTGTGTATCATTTTTCCCCCATTGATGGGGTTATTGGCTCTTCCCCATTCTCATTATCTTTTTTATGTGACACTGATTACAGTCAATTCAGTTTGATGTTTATGATAGGTATTCAATGGATACTCTATGAGATTAAGAAAAGTCCTTTAGCTCTAGCTTTCTAAGACATTTAAACTTGCAAATCTTGGGTAGGTTTTGTTTGCATCTTCTAATCTGTTCCAGTGATCCTCAGGTCTGCTTTTTTTTTTCCAATACCATGCTGATTTTATCACAGCAGCTTTGTAGTATAATTTCTTTTTTATTTTAAAGATAAAAGAATGCAAACACATTAACAAACAGACATAAACAAAACAACACCCAAACAATACAAGCAATACAGAATTTCAGACAAGATGATAGGAAATTAACAATGGTTGTTGTATTACATATTATCTTCAAATTGGTTACTCAGTTGAACAAATATATGCATGTAAGGTTGATCAGACAATTAAACATTAATTATTCCTGTCAATAAAGCAACAGAAATCAGTATTACAACTCTGTGAGCTATCCTGTGTGTGTATATATATATTTCCCCTTCTCTTTCTCTTTTCCCTCATCCCAGTTGTTGTTTCCTTTTGAGCAGTTTCTTTCCCTTTCACAATATCTATTATACCTTTCAGATTTTATTTACCTTTCAGGTTCTTACACTAGTAAGAAGATTCTATATTTATACATGCAGGTCTGATTTATTTTGCCTTATGAATATGGACTCTAGCTGCATCCATTTACCTATGAAAGCCTCAAGTTTATCTTTCTTTATAGCTGAGTAATATTCCATTATGTAAAAACACCACATCGTTTTTATCCATTCCTCACTGGATGGGCATTTGAGTTGCTTCCATAATTTAACTATTACAAATTGTTCTACTATGAACATGGGTGCACATATGTTGGTATGGTATGATGTTCTTAATTTTTCTGGAAAAATACCCAAAAGAGTAATAGCTGAATGGGACTTCTGCTGAATAGCTGAATAGTTGAATGGGACTTCTAGTCCTAGTTTACTGAGGAATCTCCAGATTAATCTCCACAGTGGTTGTACCAGTCTAAACTCCCAGCAACAGTGGAGAAGAGTTCCTTTTTCCCCACAGTCCCACCAGCATCTGTTATTGGTTGACTTCTTGATGATAGCCATTCTTTCTGGGGTGAGATGGAATCTCAGTGTTGTTTTAATTTGCATTTCTTGAATGACTAATGATGTTCAACATTTTTTCATGTGTTTATTTGCCATTTGTATTTATCTGAGAAGTGTATTCTTCTCAGATGCCCATTGTTGTATTGGGTATATAAATTTGGGGGCCTGACTTTTTTAGTTCTTTATATATTCTAGATGGAAGTCCTTTGTCCAAGGGACTGTCAGCTAAAATTTTTCCCAATTTCTTTTTACTCTGCTGGTGATTTCTTTAGATGTGCAAAAACTTTTCCGTAAGATGAGATCCCAGTTGTTAATTCTTTAAAGTATTTCCCATGCAGCTTGGTTTTTGTTTATGAACTCTCTGCCTAGCCTTATGCCTTCAGATTTTTACCTACTTTCTCTTCCAGTAGCTTTAGTGTTTCTATTTTAATATTTAGATCTGTGATCCATTTTCACTTGAGTTTGGTGTATGTGATGGACATGGGTCTAGTTTCAGTCTTCAGCATGTGGCAAGCCAGTTTTTCCAGCACTATTTATTAAAGAGGCCATCTTTCTTCCAGTGAACTTGTTGCGTCCCTTTATCAAAAATAAGTTGGCTGAGTGTGTTTGTGTTTGTGGCTGCATCTTCTAGTCTTTTCCATTGATCCTCAGGTCTTGTTTGTTTGTTTGTTTGTTTGCAAATACCATGTTGATTTTATCACAGTGGCCTTGTAGTATAATTTCGAGTCAGGTATTGTGATGCCACCTGACTTGTTTTTGTTGTCCAGGATTGCTTTTACTATTCTGGGTCTCTTCTGGTTCCAGATGAATTTTAGGAATGTTTTCTATAGATCTGTGAAGTACACTAATGGTATTTTAATTAGGATTGCATTGAATCTGTATCACAGTTTTGGGAGTGTGGCCATTTTTGCAGTGTTGTTTCTTCCTATCCATGAGCAAGGAATGTCTTTCCATTTTCTGAAATCTTATTGTTGAATTTTCTTTCTTGATCTACTCTGCCAGTCTGCTTCTTTTGATTGGTGAATGGAGGCAGTTTACATTAATGGTTATAACTGGTATGTGTTGGCTTGACTTTGACATGTTATTTACTTGCTGTTGGTTTCCTACTTTTACTGTGTTTAATTGCTTTCTCTTCTAGGTGGTTCCTTTCTATTGTTGTTCTTGAAATTGTGGTCATTTTTATCTCTTTCTAAAATCTCTTTTAGTATACTTTGTAGGGTTGGTTTGGCACTCATGAAGTTTTTCAGCTGTTCTTTGCTGTCAAAGTATTTTATTTTTCCATTAAATTTGAAGGATAGTTTTGCAGGATACTGTTGGAAGTTGTTTTGTTTTAGGACTTGGAGTGCTTTGCTCCAAGCTCTTCTTAATTTGATGGCTTGTATTGTGAAATCTGCCATGATTCTGATGGGCTTTCCTTTATAGGTGATCAATTTCTTTTCTCTAACAGCTTGTAATATTATATCCTTTTAGTGGACTTCTGGGATCTTGATTATTTTATGTCTGGATGTAGTTCTGTTTTGCTTATGGCTTATTGGAGTTCCATATTCCTCACTTACCTGTATGGCAGAGTCTTTATCCATACTTGGGAAATTTTTCTGATATTACTTCTGCAAATAGTCTTATGTCATTTGTGTTGACTCCTGCTGTTCCGTTGACACCTACCATTCTTACATTGTTTCTCTTTGCCTCATCTTACAGCTGTTGAATTTTATTTCCTGGTTCCTTGTAATCTTTCAGAGATCTTTCTTTTCACAATCGTTAGCTGCAATGCTGTCTTCAAGATCTCAAAGGCTGTATTTGGTTTCATTCAAGTGGTTTTGCCATCTTTTGATGGAAGCTTGGCTTTCCTGGATACCTGTATGAATCTGTTTCATGCATTGTAGTTCTTTCCTATATTGTTCATTTAACATTTCCATTATTTTTCTATGCTCATCTATTTTTTATATATATGTCCTCTTTAGATGTGCTGAGTAATTCTTTCATTATTGTTGCCATTTCATTTTTTACCTGACAGATTATTTCTGATCTGATTTCTTCTATGGCCTTATGGAGTTGTTTCTTTACTTCAGTTGTGATTATTTCAGAGATTTCAGGTGTGTGACTTCCAAGTTCTCCTATATTGATGTCTCCTGGACTTATTCTGGTTGGGGTGGAGTTCTGAATTTGCATTTTGGTTCTTTGTCTTGTCATTTTGAATGTCAGAGGCAAAGTTCTGGGCCTCACCCTCCCCAGGCAGCTCACCAGCAGGTCTCTAGGGCCCCTAGATTTCCTGGTTGTCAGGTTGCCCAAAGATGGCAGCAGGAGGTGTGCCACAAGGTCTGGGCTCCCCAGGCAGTTGATGGAATGCACAGCTCAGATGAGAACCTCAATGGCAACAGAGCACTGACCTTCAGGACCAGGGACCCCAGGCAGCTGAATGAGGATTCCCAGGCCTTGGGATGACCCACAATGTCAGCGGAACATGGGGTGCCAGATCATGGTCCTCAGGCAGCTAAGGGGGCATTACCTGTCTCTTCAGGGCACAACCCACAGTGTCAGTGGGACTTGGAGCACCTGTCTGAGTTCCCCAAGCAGATAACTGAGGGTGCCCATGGCTTCAGGCATGATCCGTAATGTCTGTGGGGCATGGGGTGCAGGTCCCACTTCCCCAGGCAGCTGGCTGATGGCACCCAGGACTCATGTTTGACCCACAATGACCACAGAGCACAAGGTGCCAGTCTGAGTTCCCCAGGTGGCTGGCTGATGGCAGCTGGGACTAACGTGCGACCCACAATAACCATGTGGCATGGGGTGCCAGTCCGAGTTCCCCGTGACTGGCTGATGGTGACCTGAACTTAGGTGCAACTTAACAATGTCTGCAGAGTGTGGGGCACCAGTCCAAGTTCCCCGGGTGGCTGGCTGATGGTGACCGGGACTAACTTATGATCCACAATAACCACAGGGCACAGGGCGCCAGCCCCTATAGTGTAATTTCAAGTTAGGGATGGTGATACCTCCTGCCTTGCCTTTGTTGCCCTGGATTGATTTTGCTAATCTGGGTCTCTTCTGGTTCCAGATGAATTTTAGGAATGTTTTCTCTAGATCTCTGAGGTATACTACTGGTATTTAATCAGGATAGCATTGAATCTGTGTAACAGTTTTGGGAATATGACCATTTTCACCACTTTCGCTCTTCCTATCCCTGAGCAAGAAATATCTTTCCATTTCCTGAAATCCTCCTTGATCTCTTTTTTCAGAGTACTATAATTTTCACTATATAGGCCTTTTACTTTTTTAAAATTGATTCTTAAGTATTTCATTTTTTTGGATGTGATTGTGAAGGTTGTGGTTTCCCTAATTTCTCTCTGAGTTTCTTTTTGTGTACAGGAATACTGTTGATTTTTGAGTGTTGACTTTGTATCCAGCTATGCTACTGAAATTGGTTATTAAATATAGAAGTCTTTTGGTGGAGTTTTTGGGGTCTTCTATGTGGAGTATCATGTCATCTGCAAATAATAATAATTTCACTTCTTTCTTTCCTAGTCTTAATTCATTTTATTTCTCTCTTTTGTCTAATTGCTCTGGCTAATGTTTCCAGAACTATATTGAGTGGTAACAATGGACATCTTTGTCTTGTTCCTGATTTTAAAGTGAAAGCTTTCCAAAAAATAGTGAAAGCTTTCAGTTATTATCCATTTAGCATGATATTGGCTGTTGGTTTGTCATAGATGAGTTTTATCAGATTAAGGTAAAGACCATCTATTTTAATTCTCTCTAGGATTTTTATCATGAATGAGTGTTGGACTTTATCAAAAGCTTTTCCTGCATCTATTGAAATGATGTGATTTTTGTGTTTGGCTCTGTCACAGTTTGATTTTCCTTGATCTGTATTATTTGGGCTTTGTTAGCTTTATTAGCTTATTTAGAGAACTGACTTTCAGTTACTTATTTTAATCATTCAGTTCTTTTCAGTTTCTCTTTATTGTGTCATCCCCTTTACTCTCCTCGGGTTTTATTTCTGGTAGTTTTTTAAATCTTGATGGAGATGACTTGAGCTTGGATTTTTAACATTTTTTTCTATTATAATCTATACATTTAAGATACAAGTTTCCCTCTAAAGATGATTTGATATTCAACTCATACATTTTTGCATGTTTCATTTTCCTTAACACTTAATTGAAAATATTTTAGAATTCTTATGTTTATATTTTCTTTGACTTATGGGTTACTTAAAAATATATTTAATATTCAAACACTTGGGATTTTGTAGTTATCTTTTTGTTATTGGTTTCTAGTTTAATTGCTCTAGTGACAGTGAACAAATTCAGTAGGATTTTAGACCTTGAAGTTAATGGAGACTTACATTATGGCCCAGAATATGTTCTATTTCAGTAAATGTTCCTGTGTACTGAACAAGGTACAAGTTCCATAACTATCAATTAGGTCATTTACTTTAAAAATTATGTCATTTAAAAAAAATTATGTCATTTAATGTATATATCTGTGAATTTTTGTCTCCTTGGTTTGTCAGTTATTGGAAGATATTATTAAAATCAACTATAATTAAGGATTTGGTATTTCTCCTTTTCGTGTCATCAATTTTCATTATATGTGTTTTGAGACTATGTACTTACAAAACATTTAGGATTAATATAATTTGCTCTTGAATTAGCTGTTTTATCATTCTAGAATATCTTTTACTGTTTAGTAAGATTTCTGACATTAAAGTCTTCTTGATCTGACATTTATAGAGGATAGAAGCTTTCTTTTGATTAGTGTAGTCAGAGTATATTCTGCTCATCTTTTTACTTTCAACTTTTCTATGTCTTCATGTTTAAAATTTGACATTTAGAAGTATCACTAGGAGGTTTTTTTAAAAATCCAGTCTGAAAATCTTTATCATTTAATTGTGCTGTTCAGCCCTTTTATGTCAATGAATTTACTGATAATTTAAGAAATGTATTATGATAGAGGTAGTTTCACATTTATTTTCATAAAATTAGTTTTGTTCATATTTGCTTTGCTTGATTGATAGTAGCAAAACTGGTAAGAGGTAATGAAACCTTCCACAAAATACACCTTTACAGGGGCAGAATAAATGATGCAGGTAGTCTTACCTACAGTGATTATCGCTTTCAACCCCAGAAATGGAAGCAGAGCACACTAAGAGGACAAAAGCAACAGCGGAGTGACCCAGGGGCCCTGTCCACTCGCACAGGACGCCGGCCTCTATCCCCAAAGCCTTCTAAGTAGCTAAGAGTGGGGGCCCGTAAGCTTGTCTTCAGTCAAACGAGTATCAAGAGCAAGCACTTCAGCAGCTCTTTGGAGACAAGAGGAGAGTCACTGCTCCTCTTTCTGGAGCTGATGTTTTTTTTTTAAAAACAACAGTTAAAAAAAATTAGATGGTTCTGAAAAAGTGTAGCGCCTCTCGCTGTATTTCTAGGAGAGAACATTTTTCAGTGAGCTATTCAAATGGGTAACATAGTCTTTCTGATCCATAGGTTTTTATGAAACAAGCCTTGTGTCTTTTTTCCCTGGATTAATTTTTTAAAATAATGAAGAATTTCAAATAACCACAAAATCACAGAGAATAATAAAATCGCCATCTATTTTACTTAACTCTCTCAACATTTTGCTGTATATGCTTACTTCAGGAGTTTTAAGTTCTGTATGTGAGTATAGATTTGAAGCCACATTACTACCCTTTCCTTACCTGATTCCTGTACCTTGGAGGAGCTATATTTGGTGCATTTTATGCTGTTCCTAAAAACTCACTCACGCATAAACAATATATAGTTTTGTCTCAAGCAGTTTTAAGTTTCACACCAGTGATATTGTACTGTATACACCATTCTCCAACTTGCTTCCTTCATTCAACATTATGATTTAAAGATTTAAACATGTGGATACAGGCTGCTCTGATCTATTTTAACAAATATACCATATCTCTGGGTGTGAAAATGTTATACTTTATCTGTTCCATCAAATATGAAGGCTGTACCTAGATTGTATGCTCTCAGAGACCGTGCTGCACTGAGCACTGTAGCGTGGCCTTCTGCAACTGTGTGTTTCTTTAAGGATAAATACCTACAAGTGCAATCGCTGGATTATACGGAAATCTAATGCTGGTATTAGTTGAATATTAAATTGAATATTAAATTGATTTGTCTAATGACTGTACCAACTTGTACTTTCATGTAAGTGCTGTCTAGCAACTTTAAGTTTACTGGAGGTCCTACAACCCTATTTTTACATTAGCTTTTGGATGGATGGTATAGTCATATGTCAAAAAATTAAAGCAGTCTTTTAAAATATATATTGAAATGTCTTGCTTCGATACCACCCAATGTACCCCACCTATATTTGATTAATTTCTTGGCTGTCCTTCCAGTGGCTTTGTGAAAGTAGATACAAGCACGAATGAATATTCTTACTTTCCTTCTTTAAGTAATATACCTTAGAAACGGTTCCTCTTCTTGCCTTTTCCACTTAATCATGAATCCTGGGATCTTTCCTTCACATTGTGTACCTTTTACACCCGTGTAGTGTTCTACTTGGAGAAGAAGCACAAGTTATTTAACCAGCTTTCTCTTATGGGAACTTCAGCCTTTTCAACTCCATCATTATTAAGAATAATGCTGTAATAAATATCATGAACCTGCTCTGGCTCCTCACTTGCATAAACTCCTAGAAACGGGACGGAGGGTAAATGGTTTTGTGATTTAGATAGCTATTTTGATCTGTGCTGCCAGATTCACTCCATGGGGTGGGGAAGAGTGGTACCATTTAGCATTTCACTGTGCCTTTCCCACACTGCATTGACAGCCAATTACATTCTGAAATTTCTGTTCTATCAATCTGATATGGGGGGTTATAAACACATTATTTGCATTTCTCTCAATTATGCATGAAGTCGAGCATTTTTCAACACTTGAGCACAGCCAAAAGGCCGAGAAGCCCACAACCATCTTTCAAACATACATGGGTTCTTGCTATTTCCTTTTGCAACTCTATGCATTCTTTCACTGGGTTGTCTTATTGATTTCCAAGAGGTATTTGTATATCTGGGGATTTGATCCCCTTGTTGCAAATATTTTCCCCGCTTTTTTTCTTTTGTTTTGCTTATAGAGTTTTGTAACATTCACAATTTCCCTTTTCATTTTTAGGTAATCTAAAACTTCCTAATATTTTTAGAGGGACCATGAAGTTTGAATCATAGCTAGAAAGCTTTCTCTGGTCTGAAGTTACAAAGAAATTTCTTGTGTATTGTTCTACTTTTATGGCTTTATAGTGAACATTTATTTTGATTCACTTGACATTTATTCTGATATAAGATATGAGATTTATTTTTCCATATGTCTACAAAGTCGTCCCAAAGATATTTTTCATAATGTTCATGCTTATACCAGTGATATGAAATGCTTTCATAATATACCAAATTCTAATATGTATTTGGCTTAGCTGTGATGTTTTATTCTGCCCCATTGATTGTCCCTTCATGCATTGGTACCATGTTGTTCTAATTACTGAGATTCTATATTATATTTTAATTTTATCATTTCCTATTTTACAGACTTTTAAAAAGTGTTTTGAGTTTTGTCAAATTCTTATTTATAGCATCATCGAAAATATCATTTTTCTCCTTAAATATAGAGCTATATTAATGGATTTTCTTATTATCTCATTGTGTTCCTGAAGTAAACTCCACTTGGTTACAAAGTATCATTCTTTTAATGTAGTGAAAGGTTGTCATTGATAATTTTTTACCTAGAATATTTCCATTCATGTTTAAAAGTGCCGTTATTCTGTAGATGGGCCTATTTGTTTTATCCTTTCAGATTTTAGTAAAGATATTATACTGAAAAACACAAAGTTGGAAATTAACTATTATGTATTTAACAGCAGAAGAAATACAGCAGAAGACAGGATTAACAAACTCAAAGACCTACATAACATGCTCAAACCAAGGCATAAAGAGAAAAATATGAACAGAAAGCAAAGTCCATGTGAGACATAATCAAAAGATCAACATGTGTGTAACTGGAGTCTCAGAAATAGAAAAGAGAAAGAGTAAAATAAAACAATACTTTGAGAGATATTGGCTGAGAACCCCCCCCATGAGATTAAGCCTTATGTTCACAAAGCTCAGCAAACCGGTGGCCATGCAAATACAAAGAAAACTGACCATAGGCATATTGTTAAAATGCTGAAAATTAGAGAGAAGAGCACATAGTAAAAGTACAAAGAGAAAACAGGCACAAAAGTAATGCGAATAATATTGATAGTAAATTTTTCAGGTGACAGTAAAGTGGCATTATTAAAGTGCCAGGCAGGGTGGTGCATCCCTGTAATCCAAGCACTCTCTGAGGCTGAGGCAGGAGAATTATAAATTCGAGCCTAGCCTGGGAAATTTAGCAACTTAGAAAGACCCTGATTCAAAAACCAAAATAGAAAAAAGGCTTGGGGACGTAGCTCAGTGTGAAGGCCATGAGTTCAATCCCCAGTGGGGTGGGGGGGTGGGCAGGTGGGAGAATGCTCAAGGAAACAATGCTAATTTAGGATCTTTTACTATTGACAGTATCCTCTAAAAATGAAGGCAAAACAAAGACATTTTTAGGTTAAAAAGCTGGAAACTTTATAGGACTCTTGTTTGGCATTGTTTTTACCCTCATCTTGAAAATAACATCCCATCATTTTTCCAGTTTCCATTGAAAAGTCAATGTAAATCCATCTGTGGATCCTTTGAAGAGAATTTCTCTTTTATTTTTTCCTTGTTGTTTTCTGGACTTTATCTTTGGTTTCTTTAGTTTCACTATAATATATTTAAGCATGAATTTTTAAAAATTTATCCCCTTTGACTTTCATCATGCCTTTTGAATTGTCAACTGATACTTATTAATTCTAGTAAACTCAATTCATTTCTTGAAATATTATCTTTGCTTCATCACCTTTCTTTCTGAGCTTCCAATTAAAAAGCGTTCGACCTCCTCATGCCTCCTACCATGTCTCTTACCCAACTCTCTGTATTTTCCATGTGCTTTATTTCTTCTAGTTCTCCAGATTGCCTTCCGCTTCATCGTTTTTACATAAAAGTCTCTTTACATTTATTCCTTGGGTTTTTTTTCTTTGAAGTTTTTCTCTCCTCAATTTAAGCTATTTTTTCTTATGAATCCTAGAATGTGGCTCTTTTCTAATTTTTCAGATCTTTTTTCAATGTCCTGTCTTCTGAAAATAGCCTTACACTCATCTACTTGTTCCCATAAACACTCTGAGTAGATAGTCTATGTCTTACTTGCCTTCCTCACCCCTGAGACACCATACCTGACACCTGCAATTTGGAGGAGGAGGGGTTTATTTTGGCTTGCAGTGAGGAGAGGTTTCAGTCCTTTGTCAGCTGGCTCCAAGGCAGGGCAGCATTGTAGAGGGGCGTGGCAGAGAGAAAGTTGTTCTTGTCCTGGTGGCGGAGAAGCAGAGAGTAAGGGGAGGAACAGGAGGGGAAGAGAAACCCTTTCAGGCCATGCACTCAGTGACCGGCCTTTTCTGAAGAAACTGCACCTCCACACAGCTCTAAATCCCCGTCCAATCACTGTCCAAAAGCCCTGCCTCTGAGGGCATGTGGCCCTCGGTGGTTATCTGGATATAAACTCTAGTGTTCTATGACTGGTGACTCCTGTTGTCTGGGTTTTTCTGCACCTTTTTCTGCTTTTCTCATATTGTCGGTCTTAACACACAGAGTTTTATTTCTTTGTGTATCTCATGTTGCGCTGGTTTTTTTTAATGTTAAAAAGCTTAAAACTTTGCATTCAGGTACATTTTTCTGAACAGAAATGAGTTCCTTTTTCTGGGTATTTCAGGACATAGTCAATTGCCATCAAACTCAGAATTTATAGAAAATTCCAGCATGGTCTTCAGCTCCAAACTAGGGCAAATCTACTTCTGGTTCACCCTCATCTTGTGAGCATAGTCCTTTGTGGGGACTATCTGTGAGCCTCCATTGTAGGGAGGGTTTTCTTTCTGGCTTAAGCTAATTAATTTATGAACAAGTGTTCAACATCATCCATAATTAAGAATATGCAAATTAAAGCAATAGTAAGTTTTAACAAATCAGGTCATTCAATTTCACTCATCAGAAATCTTTGGAGGAAAGATTTACATGAAAATCTTGACAGTTCCTACCTGTACACAGACTAGAGATTGAGTGAAGACATTTTAGTTTCATTGCATGTGTTTCTGTAGTACTTGACATTTTGACTTTGTGTGTAAATTTTTAATAAACATATTTTAAACTTTAGAACCTAAGTCCTGATGCTTACTTTTTCTTTATATTTTGCTGCATCCAAAGTGATAGAGCTTGAAGAACTTTAAAATGTGTAAAGAGTTGTCAATGCTTTTAGTGGCCAGTTGGCTCATATGATAAACAAACCAGAAAAGTTTGCTAAAAAATAAGGTGCAGAATTCTTTAAAATAAAAACTGTAAAAATTAAAAATAAGATGCAGGTAATTACACTTTGTGGATTCTAATGAAAATCTTGGAGCAAGAAAACACTAGCAGCACTTATGTATTTCTTTTTTAAGTTTTGATGCTAGAGTGGCATGCCTGCTATAAGATTGCTCAGGTCAAATGGTATAGGTCTGTGTCCTCCTACAAGTCCAGGGGCCTCCCTTATATACCCAGAACCAAGATGATGGGTGTATTTTGAATCAAGTCAGGGACTTAAGTCGCTGTGCTAAACAAAAATGTTCCTAATATTTAAAAAATTAATAATTTAAAATATAGTTTTATCCATCTGTGTTTTCTATGTACCCACTACCTAGACATAGCAAGTATGTGTGTTTTTATATGTGTGTTTTGTTTTGATTGCTGTTGTTTCAGTGTGATTTAAGTAGTTAATTTTTTATTTTTAAAGTTATTGAATATTCTTTCCTGCTCACTTCCTTGATTGGACTTAAATTTTCTCCGATATATTTGGTAAAATCACTGTAGAGCCAGAAAGCCAGCTCATGCATGGGCTAAAGATCAGGCCTAGGATTATATTCCAGAACTCAGTTGCCTTCCTGTCAGATGGTAAGACTCAAAACTATTTATGAAGAAGGAACTGTCTTGGAACACCCACCACAACATTCATGGTTTATGTATTTCTTACAATGACCAAGAAAGGTAGCACACTAGTTAAATTTTTCAATCTTGTCTTATGTCTTAATTAATGGAATGGAAGGAGAATGAAATATCTAATGTTTCTGCTCTATTCCCTAACTGGAGCTGCAAATAAAGTAGACTATAAGTAACATTCCAGAATCAATCTGAAAGCTATTTGTACTCTGTTAATTCCTAGGTGAGAAAATATTTGTAGCTCTCTATGGAGCTGCCACAGACATGAACATAAGGCTGGACAAGAACTCCTTGACCATCGAGAAAACCTACATCTCTCTGGCCAATCAGAGGACTGTTGCCATCCGCAACTGCAGTAACATCATTGCCCATTTCCAGTGGAAAGTATTTGCCACCCAAGAAGAGGAGGACAGAGAAAAGCATAGGTTTGTAATAAAAGTCACCTATTTGCAGCGACAAGGGGCTGTGAAACCCAGTTTGTCATGACTTTTATAGTAGGCTTCTAACCAACTCCATGTGAGTTCTTACACATTGGTTACAGTGTCTGGAGCCTTTTTGGAGCTGGTCATTTAAAGAATCTGAGCTGGGCTATGTGGAAAAGCACGTTGCCCATTCTCAATCTCAAGCTGGTCATAATGTAGCAATAACAGAACTAGATTTCAAAGGCCAAATAGCTCACTCTACCCTATTTTTTCAAAACTAATCTACATGTGTGTATTCCTTTTCATACCTCTACCCAGGTCCACCTGCTTTCATAAAAAGTTTCTAAAAATCTATTTTTGGTTCGCATCAATGTGGATTTTTTTTTCAGTGAAAAGATACCTCCAGGAAATAGAAAGTATGATGAAAAAAGAAGGGCTTAGGTGCATGGATTTTTATACTCTTGGATCTGGTAACATTACTCTATCCCTGCAAACCACATAATAATTTAATAATGATTACTGTATCTTTAACATTCTACCTTTTAACAAATGATACCTTGGCCAGTAGAGAAAATTAATCAATAAGATGTAAAACCAAACTGGTTTAACTAATCTGATCACTGTTAAATCTTGAATATCTTTCTTTATTGAACCCATCTTTGCCTCTTTTAAACTGTATTTTCATTTTTATCTCTTTTCCTGAATTAATGCTTTTGCTTCTTTCATTGGAATTTATTTCAGCCTTTTTTATTTGCCTTTCCATTTTCATTAAAGATTAGCCCTGGGAAGCTTCAAAGCTTCATCTAACACCAAGTTAGTATGGGATAAAAATAAAAGTCTTAGGTCCATGGGAACCGGTAGAAATCCCTGGTGTGCTGTCCCTAATTGAATCAGAAGGAGCTGTGACAATGGCAGGACACAGTAGGCCAGCAGCTTTTTTAGTCAGACAATAAACTTTAATCACAGGATCACCACTGTGCCATCTTTAAAAAGTGAGAAAAGAAAAGCCTTTCCTGCTTACAAACTTCATTTGGCCTCGCTGTATAGAAATGTCAGTGGTAGAAAAGTTAAAAAAAAAAATCCATCTGCTGATACCCCAATTGGCAGGTGCTACGTGGCAATCAGATTAGAATGGTCCAATATATTAGAAGATAAAGTGAGAGAGTGGGTACGAATCAAGAAGGTGAAACCATAGTAAAAATAAAGCTTTGATATCATGATGTCCTACCGGGGAAGGGGTGCACGTTACAGATGCAGGAGGGGAGGCTGGTCTCAGTTCAGCCGTGTCTGCTTGACTGTGTGTAGTATGTGACTGATGCCATGGTGATGTGCAAGGAGCAGTTAAGAAAGTTCGTCTCAGCAGGAAAGAGAGAGAGAGAGAGAGAGAGAGAGAGAGAGAGAGAGAGAAGGAAAAGAAAGAGAGAAAAAAGAGAAGGAAAAAACAAAGAAGAGACAGGGAAGGAGGGAGGAGGGAGGAAGGGAGGGGGCAAGGAGGGAGGAAAGAAAGCCAAGTATTATCAGAGATTCTGGAAATAAAATTCAGCCACATGAACATGGGCTTTTCCTCCCTGCTTCACCTGCCCGACTCCCACACCCCTATCTCTTTAGTATCATTATTCTTGTTTTTCCTCTTATATTGTCTTTCTCCTACCACTCTTGCGCTTCCTAGCATTTCTTCTAGCACTCCTTGTAGCAAGGGAACGGTATAGTACAGCATTTTCACCACCATGATTGGGAGCCTGATGTTACCATCTAGATCATGCCCATCTCAAACAATGAATTTGAAAGGTGGCTTTAGATAGCTGCATAAGAATAGCCTCACTTTCACCTTGGGTAATGTATAGCAACGTAAGATAATCCAGAGCCAGACTGGCTTATCTAAGTGAAGCGTCTCTTGACAGTGCTGCCTCTTCCTCCTGCCCTTCTCCTGAGTGCCAGATGCCTACGGACAAGGGGGAAACAGAGGCCATCCATGTCTGGTGTCTTACTGGACGGAGAGCCGGCTCTTCTCGCTCTCCCCTCTCTTGTTCCCAGGGGCCCATCCCCAGTATGCCTCCACTTTCATATTACTAGCCGTGGGTGCTTGTTGCTGAAGTAACTGCCTTGAAATTCCCATTTGCTTTAAAAACAAGGCAAGCACAGAGTTGTTTGTACCTTACTGAACACTAAGTTCCCGTCTCGGCACAGCTGCCCCCTCCACCTGTGGTGCGCTCGGGATGGATGTGAGCCTCTTCCTCTGTGTCCCACATTCTCACTGTGCTTCAGGCCACACAGAAGCAGTTGACAAGGTGGAATGTTCTTTGACAGCTTGCTCATGGGTAGAGGTGTGTCCTTCCCCGAAGCAAGCCCTGTAGCCAATGGGAAGAACACTTTCTTGAGCTCCCAGCAAGGCCCATACAGGTATCCCTGGAATGATCCTTTGTATGTTTCTCTTGGTCATCGTGGGAATATCTTTTTCACTTTCTCCCCATACTTCAGCAGCCTCTGTAGTTAAAAATGTAGGAAAAGGAGTGGCCTTTGGGCCTAAGCTTCTGTTACAGAGAACCTGTTCTAAGTGGGCTCACCCGTATTTCCAGAGACTAAAATTTTCCTTTTCAGAACCCCAAGGACATACGTGTTAACTTTCATGTTATAATTAAACACTAAAGTTATAACTCAACACCAATCATAACATGGCAGGAATTGAGACTTTCCCAAGGTTACCTTGAAAATACAATAGTTTTAACAGATGCTCTCGACTCCTGTTCTAGCCATCGTGGTTTCTTGTTTATCGACATAATGATGTGCAGAGACTTGGATTTATCTTTTCCCAGTGGATGGAAGAAGCCCTATTTTTAGCCCTTGGAAGCGCTGTTCCTTTCTGGCAGTTTATCATTTCCATTCCAGGAGGGATGACCTTCCCCCTCGCCTGTCTCATTGTGTTGGTCACTATAGGACACACGTCCAGATGTAGCCACATGGGACTATTCCAAGGTTCAACTCTGACAATGAAAATATCTCTTCTCTAGGAAGTAGTTCTGGGCTTTAACACTGTTTCTATTCACAAAAAGATTTTTGACATCCAAAACAGGGACCTTTAAAAATTGCCTTTTTGTTCTCTTTCTTGATGTTTTTCTGGAAGTGGCGAAGAAATTAATCTCTCCTGCATTCATCCTTCTCCTCTCTTCTTTACCTTGTCCTGAGGGATTTTTAAAACGCTCTGCAAGAATCTTTCATACACATCCTTGTCACGTTTCCTGTATTCTGAGACTCAGCACGAGCTTTTAAGGGTTTCTGCTCCTGTTTCTCCAGCAAGGTCACACTGGTATCTGAAGAGCAGGTAGCTCTGATTCTAGATTTCCTGTCTGAGACCTCCGGGCGTCCTCTGTGGGGCCCAACGAGGTGCTCCGCCCGGGTTTATTCCACATCATTTGGCAGCAGAAAATAGCTAGATAAATGAGTTGTAATTGGTCTTTGAATCTGCTACCTGGGTCAGAATAAATTTAATCTCAGGTGAATTTGAAGGCTGTTTCTCTTCCCCGGGGTTATACAAAAATCTAAGGACTTAGATAGTATCTGGGAAAAAGGAATAGGACCTCTGGTCCTCATTTTATAATAGCGACCACAGAGTTGCTCGTTGCTCATGTCGCATGGTCCGGCAGAAGGTAGACTGTTCTGTTTGTTTCACACCAAGTATGGACAAAGAGTACTTCTCCCAGATCTGAAGGCCACAGGTTTTAATCTACTCACCATTCAGTTACCATCTTTTTTGGCTGCAAGGCAGGTGAGGAAACATTACTCAATCAATCCTCCATTACCTAAGACACAAAGTCTTGCTAAAATCCAATGCTTGACTAAAACCCACAGGCTGGCCTGGATATGATGATGGAAGGTGATGGGTTTTAATGCTCACCAGAGTATTTGTAAAATATATTAAGTTTGTGGTTTTACTGAAAGACAAGGAGTGGGCTTTTTGAATGTTCTCTGATGAGAAGTCTCCTCCTCTGTAAAAAATCACTCTGAGTGCAAGTACACATGACTGTCAGCAAACCAGGTGATGAAGCCAAGCCACTGGCTGAGATATGAGTACGTGGCCACCCTTGTCGGGGTCTGGCCAGCTGCAGGTGCTTGTTACACAGCCCCTCCTTATACTCCCATCCTGCTGCAGAGGGCAAAGAGGAATCCTTCAGCATCCCCCATCCTACCCTCGACCATATATCGGCTATTACTGCTTCAGAACCTGAACAGCGTGGGAGAAGAGCGGCCCTTGGGAATTTTTGTTTTGTGTTCTTTTTTTTTTTTTCTGGTTTGAGGGTTGAGCTAATCATGCCCCTCTGTTCACAGAGCACTGCCATTCTTGGTCTCCATTAAGCAATATATTTATTCCTTTACATCCCACATTCCATTCCCGTTAATTTCCCCAAAGATATCATTCTAATTTGAAAGATAGGTAGGTAGGTAGATAGATAGACGTCACCCTTCATATTTGGTTTCCTCCTCTCACACCGTGATCCATGTGCTCAGGTCCATGCCTGTCGCTGTGTGTGTGTGCAACACACTGCCCTGGCTCAGTAGATCACTCCCTGCTGCACAGCCTCACATTTTACCTGGATCTCTTCTAGTCGTAGAACCACAGATTCAGGCCAGTGTTTGCCGTAGGCGACCATGGACATGTCTACGGTGCTTTAGTCAAGCTGTGGGTTGTCATTTAAACTTTTAAATTATTTTTATTTTCTATTTTCAAGAGAAATACATTGTGAACTAATTTAGAAAATGTAAATTTAGAAAATGTATGGTAAAGCAAACAGATAAAGTAAAATATCAGTTCTAATATTACAACCCAGAGAGAACCACTGTGAATATTCTGGTATCTCTAAATATGTTCTTTTTCACAAGGTTTTTTTTTTCTTTTACTTTTGTATTAGCAAACCGGGATTATTCTAAATACCTTATTTTGTAAGCTGCTTTTTCATTTTAAAAATATTTCCAACTTTTTGCATTGCTGTTACATAGTCCTCTTTAATGGCTGCTTCTTGTCCCATTGATCCACGTACATCGCAGGTGGCGGTGCAGAGTACTGGATAACACCATGACATTCAAGCTACAAAGTGCCTAGTTTGAATTTCAGGCTCCATTTTTCAGCCAGGTGACCAGCGGCAAGATGCTTAACCTTTTCCAGCCCTGGTTTTGTCATCTATAAAATGAAAATGTTGATCATTATAATAATTATCTCAGATAGTGGTTACGATTATTAAACTTCCTGGTGCCTGTGAAGTGTTCAGCCAGGACCTAGGAACTGAGTGTTTACGATTCCCATTATTTGCATAACCAGCCTTTCGATATCTTACATCAAGTTTGCCTGCTTTATTTGGTATTGTTCAGCACTTTAATAAGCGTCTTTATAGCTGTGTCTTTATTTACATCCGGGATTTTTTTCCTTAAGATTTACACCCGCAGTGGAATTTATTGTTTCAAAGGGTATTGAACTTATAAGTCTCTCAGACAGAAATCAAATGCCAAGGTAAAGAGACTGAGCTTCTTTGCTTCCGAGCTCTACTTAATTTGCACTGTCCTTCCTAGCAGTACAGGACGACCAGCACTGGTTACCTTGGACGCTGCTTCCCGCCTAGCAATCCAAAGCAAGCACAGGCTGCTTTTCTTCTTAGAAATAGTGCATCCTGAATCCATTTCTTAGACTTCTTTATACTGTGTGACCAAAGGACTCTGAATACTGAAGTTAAAAAGCGCTAACAGTACGGAGCCTGTGTTTACCTGAAGTCAAGTAGAAAATGAGGTGGGGTTGGGAGGGGATTTTAGGGACCTCAGTCTCCTGCTCAGCACCCATTTGCTTAGGATTTGTCTCTCCCACTGGCAGTAGCAATACAATGCTGGGAATGTGGTCCTGTGTCCTGGGAGGAGATACAATCCAGTCTGCAAGTTCAGGTGAAAGGGGAACAGCGCTCCGGGGCGTGGCTGGGGAAGGCTGCTTTTCTCACTCATAACAATAAAGAGAGGAGGGGGCCTCTTAGGCAGCTTGAGCAGCTAATAAGCCTGGCCCGCAGTGTCTGCTTTCAGTTGGCGCTGGAACAATACTGATGCTAGGGAACACCTGCCTTGTCCCAAGAACTGAACCAGGCCCTGGGTCACATTCAACCCTCATCTCTTTGATAAATGAGTCTGTGCCTATTACCCCTAATTTATAGGGCCAGGTACTGAAGCTTAGTGAAACTGGGTAACTCTCACAGTCACAGAGCTAGTAAACAGATCGTAAAGTCAGCATCCACACTTAGTCCTTGCCAGCTCTATTCCCTAGGTTACTAACAGCTAAGAAAGAATTGAAACTGAGCAAGTTTAACAGGGACAAATTCGTTCTCACAGTGTGGGAGACAGTGTACATATTAAACATCTTAAGGGCAGCCTGGAAAACATAGCTATCTAAAAGAAAATATTTGCCTAGATCCGGAGCCAGGAGTAGACAAATGAGCACTGGGTCGGAGAGAAGCTGAGGAGGACTTCTTGCAGGGTGTTACTAAAGGTGAAAAAATGGAGCCTCTGAAAGGCCTGAGCAATGAGGACGGAGTGACCCAGACTCAGAGCGAGGGGCCCCACTCCAGGGGGATGTAAGGGTATTTCCCGGATGTGGGCCTGGAGGGAAGCTCCTGTACACAGTTCTTTATGGCAGCCCTAAAATAAAGCTTGCGTTTCCTATATTTTCTTCAGGATCTGTGAAGATTTGACCAAGAAGGAAAAGCACGAGACCGATGAGTTTCTCGAAGAGTGCATTATGGACCCTTCACTCCGAGAACATCTTTCCATTCTCTCCCGCACCTTTGAGAATCAGAGGAAGCTGGTTCGGGGAGACGGCATGCTCTTCTTGGGTAGCATTTTCACCATGGAGCCCCCGGTGAGCACATACGTAAAATCCAACCAGGCAGTAGACACAAGTGAGCGTGCTGGGCCTGTCTCAGTGAGAGCACGCACTCTGAGGCTTACACAGTGAGTTCTGAGAGAGGTAAAGATTTCATCGTAAGGGCCTCCCTGTCACCGAGAGACACTGGCTGCAGGTCAGTGGAAGTATACTCACAGGTCACTTTCTATGCACCCATCACTGTGTTAAACATTTCACATGGATTACCCAGTTCATCTCATTTGTATACAATAACCCTGCCGATGTAATTAGAACCCAAATCTATAGACAGAGAAATTAAGACTTAGAGAAGTTCCATAGCTTGTGCACTATGAAATTCATCCCTGCTTGGCTTGGTCGTAGAACACAACTTCTCAACAAGGCACTATTGACATTTGAGGCTGGATACTTCTTTGTCCTGCACACTGTGGGATGTTTAATAGTGTCCCTCACTTTTAGCCACTAGATGCTAGAGTGACAACCAAAACTGCCTCTGAACACTACTAAAAGTCCTCTGGTAGGCAAATCACCAGAGGTGAGAACTGCTCTGTGCTGAATTCATTGTGTGTGTGTAGCAGGAACAAAACACAGTCCTTGCCATTACATCTTATCCAGTAAGAGCTGTACCAGAGTTCAGAGGGGCGCTGTCTGATTCCATAGACTACACTCTTAGCCTGTCTGTCATACTACCTCACAGTGAAAGTGGCTAACAGTGTGCATATGCGCTGAGCGCACAGCACAGTGCTGCAAGCTGTCTGTATATTACCTCGCAGTTAGCATTGTGAGGGTGAAAACAGTTGTGGGAGCTCAAAAAGTCCACAGCCAGCTCAAACCACTGAACTGTTACCATTTTAGTTAGTTGGAGAAAAGATATAGACCTAAGAACTCTTTAAAATACAAAGTTACTTGTGGAAAATTCAGATTTTTTTCCTTACTTCTAAAATAGTTACTAAAGATATATTTTTTGCTAAGATAGCTGCACCACTAGCTTCTTAAATTTATTACGTTTTTATTTTAAAGAGACTAAAAACTGCAAACACATTAAAAATGATACAGAATTTCAAAACAAGATGATAGGAAATCAACAATGGTTGTTATATTACATTTTGTTACCTTCAAAGTAGTTGTTCAGATTGCCAGATATAAGTATGCAAAATTGATCAAAAAGTTAAGCATACACTGTTCTTTTCAATAAACCAATAAAATTAGTAGTACAATGATCTTAGCTATCTTGTGTATATATGTATATTTTTCCCTTCCTTCTTCCTTTTCTCCTTTCCCTCACCCCAGTTGTTTTTTTTTCTTTTGAGCAGTTCCTTTCCTTTTCACAATATCTACCATACCTTTTGGGCTTTATTTACTCTTTCAGGTTCTTACACTAGGGAGACAATATGATGTCTACATCTGGGGGTCTGATTTATTTCACTTACGAGTCTGTGTACCGCTAATTGCTATTAGCTCACTGAAAGGAACGGTTAGAGTTTATGTTGTTTCACCAGTTTTACCTGCCTATATCTGGTAACTTGAGCAACTACTTTGAAGATAACAATATGCAATATAGTAACCATTGTTAATTTCCTATCATCTTGTTTTGAAATTCTGTATCATTTTCATTGTTTTTTTCTCTTTAAAATAAAAAAAGACACAACAAAGAAAAGGATGTCCATAGCTAAATCAGTTTGAGAAGCACTAGGCTCAATATTGTATGAAATGTTTTTTTCCTGTAAAACTCCAGAAATAAGTCTTAGCAGTAGTATGTGCACTAAACCTCCAAGAGGGAGCTTTTCCTTTGGAGACATCTTCTAGGACCAATGTTTTATGAGACCCATTATGAGGACCCCAGATGAACACAGTAAGACTGGTACATTAGCTCAGAGGCTGAGGTCAGGATCATAGGTTAAGAAGGCTTCTTGAAAGATGGAACTTGAACCAAGTCTTGCAAAACAGGACTTCTGGAGAACAAAACTGTGAATGTGCAAGGAATGCTTCATCTGGGTTTCCAAGAGCAAACCAGTTTGCTCAGAGCAAAGGTAGCAACTAGGAAAATAAGGCTGGAGATTTGGACTGAGGCTGAATCTATCATGTCAGAAGCTCCTCAGGGCTCAGCCAAGCAAAATGCTCTCCACATTTAATGGGTTAGAGGGGCAACAAGTTAAATCTAGATGAGGACAAAAACAGAAAACAGATTAAAGGCAGAGACAAGGAAAAGGTCCCAGAATTACTGGATCAAGCAAGCAAGTGGCAGAGATGAGCTAAAGTGGAGGAGAGGAACCAGTCCTGGGCATCTCAAATATGTCAAAGTCCACAGAGTCTAAGATGCTTCCCAGCTAGTTAGTGGGGAGCCAGGCTGATGGCTCATCCTGCTTTTTGTCGCCTACTAGGAGTGGATGGCACTGGGATCACAAATGCTGTAGTCAGAGGGAGCAGGGTGGGCGGCCCACAGGTGAGGTCCTGTCCATTTCCAAATTAGAAGAACTAAAATTACCTCAGGTTTTTTTTCTCATGCTTCTTCCCCAAAGCATGAAATCTTGAGACCCTACTCAAGGTAGACTGAAACATGGCCTTTGATAGACTTTTCAATTTCAGGTAGGAACTGAATTAGGCATTCATAGCACAGGGCTCCTTTTCCCTATAAGGGAGAAAACCATTTTCTTTAAAAAATAATGCAGAGAAATGGAACTTTTTAAATAAGTGAGATTAATTTGTTTATATTGTGTAGAAAAAAGCTGACAGAAATAGGAAGAGGATAAAATCCACTTACAGTGTAAACAGTCTTTATGGAGTCAATAATGATTTTATTTTTTCCAAACACTGTTCAGTCTTCTCATACTGGTATTCATTAGCTTGTTTTTTTATTATTAATTTTACTGGTACATTTTAAATATACATAATGATCACGTTCATCATAGAGACTTCTTATCTGTATGCGATTTATCTCAAGTCCTCCTTTTTCCTGTTCCTGTACCCTCCCTTCAACCCTTCTTCCCCCCTTACTTACAAAAGCTTTGCTTCCATGTTTTCCTTCTTTTCTCGTTACTTTTTTCCCTTCCTTCCTTCCTCCTTCTCCCTCCCTAGTTCCTGTTCCCAGTCAAGTATTTTCTTCCCATTTTATAATATGTAGATGTTCTACTCCTTATTTACACTTTTAGTTTCTCACACTGGAGAAACAATGTGATTTTTACAGCTGTGTTCAATTTATGTTACTTACGAGTATGATCTCAAGGTCCGTCCACTTACCTCTAAATGTCTCAGGTTTATACTTCTTTATGGCTGAGTGTACTCTTGTGCATATTTGAAAATGCACATCTTCTTTATCCATTCATCCACGGATGGGCATGTGGGCTGTTTCCAAGGTTTAGCTATTACGAACTGTGCTGCTATAAACATGGATGCGCATGTATTGCTGTGGTGTGATGTTTTTAAATCTTTGGGAAAGGTACCAAAAAAGGGAATTATTGAGTCAAATGGAATCTCTGATATTAGTATTTTCAGGAATCTCTCTAGTTTTAGTTTTTTTCCACAGAGGTTACACCAGTCTACACTCCCACCAACAATGGAGGGGGGTTCCTTTTACCCCGCATTCCTGCTAACATTTGTTATAGGTTGATTTCTTGATAATTGCCATTCTCTCTGGAGTGAGATAGAATCTCAGTATTAATTTACAGCTCTCAGATGACCAGTGATGCTGAAAGTTTTTTCATATGTTTATTTGCCATTTCTACTTCTTCATCTCAGAAATATCTATTCCTTTCAGATGCCCAGTTTAAGATGGGGTCTTTAAATTTGAGGGGGTCTCATTTTTTTAGCTCATTATATATTGTAGATATTAGTTCTTTGTCTGAGGAACAGCTGGAAAAAGTTTTTCCTAGTCTGTGGGGTGTCTCCTCACTGTGTTGATGATTTATTTTGCTATGCAAAAGTTTTCTAATAAGATGAAATCCAAGTTCTTGATTTTTTTAATTTCCCTTGTGTTCTGGGTTTTGTTCATAAAGTCTTTGCCTACACCTATGTCTTCAAGAGTTCTAACTATCTTAACTTCCATCAGATTTAGTGTTTCTATTTTAAATTTAGATCTTTGATCCATTTTGAATTTAATTTAGAACATGATGAGAAACATTCATCTCATTTTTGTGTTTGGTATGTGGAAATCCAGCACAATTTATTAAATAGGCTTTCTTCCAGTGCATGTGTTTTTGCCCCTTTTGTTAAAGATAAGGTGGCAAAGTATCTTTGGAGTTGTTTCTATATCTTCTAATCTGTTTAATTGATCTTAAAGTCTGGTTTTGCCAGTACCATCCTGCTTTTATTACAGTAGCTTTGTAGTATGATTTAAAGTCAGGGATTGTGATGCCTCTTGACTTGCCTTTGTTGCCCAGAATTGCTTTTACTATTCTAGCCCTTTTCTAATTGCAAACAAATTTTAGGATTGTCTTCTCTAGTTCTGTGAGGTACACTATTAGTACTTTGATCAGGTTTGCTTTAAATCTGTATAATTTTGGGAGTATGGCCGTTTTCACTGTTAGGTCTTTTTGCCCAAGAATAAGGGATATCTTTCCATTTTTCTTTTTGTCTTTTTTGAAACAGTGTTTCACTGTGCAGTTCAGGCTGGCCTTGAACTCACTTTGTAACCCATGCTGGCCTCCAGCTGACAGCAATCCTCCTGCCTTAGCCTCCTGAGTGCTGGGATTATAGTCATGTGCCATAACTCCCAGCCTTCCCTCTCCTTTTTCAGAGTGCCATAGTTTTCAATGTAATGTTCCTGATTTTAGAGTGAAAGCTTTCAGTTTTTTATCATTTAGTCTGATGTTGGCTATAGGTTTATCACACATGGCTTTTAACAAATTGAGATAAAAAACATGTATTACAATTTTCTGCTGGGTTTTTATCATGAATGGATTTGGGACTTTGTCACATGCTTTTTCTGTGTCTATTGAGATGATCATGTAATTTTTGTCCTTGCCTCTGTTGATATGGTGTATTACATTCATTGATTTGTGTATGTTGAACCATCCCACATACCTGGGATGAATCCTCTTGGTCATGGTGTATAATCTTCTTGATGATTTGCTGTATTCTCTTCGCCAGTATCTTACTGAGGATTTTTGCATCTGTGTTCCTTAGGGAGATTGGCCTGTAGTTCTTTTTTTGGTTGGATCCTTCTCTTAATTGCACTTTCAATTTCATTGACTGATATTGAGTTACTTAGAATTTTTATATCTTCTTGTTTCATCTTTAGTAATTCATATATAACTAGGAATATGTCCATTTCTTCTGTGTTTTCCATCTTATTAAAATAAAGCCTCTCAAAGTAGGTATTGATGGACTTTTGGGTTTCTGTAGGATCCATTGTGATTTCACCCTTTTTATTCCTAATTGCATGAATTTGAGTCTGTTCTCCCCTTTTTTGATAAGGCTGGGTAAGGGTTTGTCAATTTTATGTAATCTTTCAAAGAACCAAGTCTTTAATTCATTGACTCTTTGTATTGTTTTCTTGGCCTCTTGCATTGATTTCTGCTCTGATCTTTGTAGTTTCCTCCCTCATGTGAGCTTTAGACTTGACTTGTCCTTTTTGCAGAATTTGAGGTTCAACATTAGGTTGTTTATTGAGTTTGTTCTGTTTTCCTGATATTAGGATTCACCACTATAAATTTTCTTGTTCAGACTGCTTTCATTGCATCTCATAAATTCTGGTATGTTTTATCACCATTATCATTTAGTTGTAGATAAACTGACCTCTTTAATTTCATCTGTGACCAATTTGTTGTTCAGGAGGGTGTTATTTAATTTCCATGTGTTTATATAGTTTTTGTGGGGTTTTGCCATTGATTTCTAATTTCATTGCATTATGATCTGATAATATGCAAGGAATAATTTCAATTCCTTTCCATTTACTTAAGCATGTTCTATGTGCCAGTGTATGGTCTGTTTAGGAGAATGTCCCATGCACAGCTGCGGTGTGGAACACTGTGTAGACATCTACTAAGTCCATATGTTCACTGTTCTGATATTTCTTTGTTGATTTTTTTTGTCTAGTTAATCTGTCTATTTGTGGCAGTGGGATATTAAGGTCCCCCATTACAATTGTATTTGTGCTTATTTGATCTTTCATATCTGTTAGTATTGGTTTTATATAGTTGGATGTGCCAGTATTTGGTGCATATGTATTTATGATTATTATCTCTTCTGGAATTTTCCACTAACAAGTATGTAGTGACCTTCTTTGTCTCTCTTAGTTAGTCTTGGCTTGAAGTTCACTTTGTCTACAAACAAAATAGCTATCCCTGATTTTTTTCTGGGTTCCTATCACATGAAGTATCATTTTCCCACCCTTTGATTTTCAATCTAGGAATTTCTTTTTGAATTAAATGTTTTTCTTATTTTCAGCATATTGTTAGATCTTGTTTCTTGATCCATTCTGCCAGTCTGTTTCTTTTGATTGGTGAATTGAGACCATTTATATTGATAGTTATAACTGATCTGTATTGGCTTTTCATTGACATATTATTTTTCTGATAATATTGGCATATTGTTGGTTCCCTGTCTTTTCCCTCTGTTTAATTGCTTATCTTGCCTACCGGCTCCTTTCTATGGTGTTCTTGGCATTGTGTTCTTTATTATCTCATTCTAAAATATCCTTCAGAACATTTTGCAGAACTGACTTGGTGGTCATGAGTTTTTTCAGTTGTTTGTCACAGAAGTATATCTTATTTCTCCATTAATTCTAAAAGATAATTTTGCAGGTACATCAACCTGGATTGGAGGTTGTTTTCTTTCAGGGTTTGAAATACTTCACTCCAAGCTCTCCTTGACTTAATGGTTTCTGTTGAGAAGTCAGCTGTGATTCTGATGGACTTTCCTTTATAGACAATTTGTTTCTTTTCTCCAACAGCTTTTAATGTTCTTTTGTTGTGTTGTATTTCTGGTATCTTGATTATTATATGCCTTGGTGCAGATTTATTTTGGTCATGGCTAATTGCTATTCTATGTGCTTCACTTACTGGTATGTCAAATTATTTTCTGTATCTTTGGGAAGTTTTCTACTATTACCTCTGTAAACACGCTTTTTATGTCATTTGTGTTGTCTCCTACTTTCTCATTGACTCTGATCAATCTTATAGTGTCCTTTGCATCATCTTGTGGCTGTTGGATTAACTTTTATGTTCTCTTGCTATTTTTCAGAAGTCTTTCTTGCCAGGCACAGTCTGTAATCTCAGTACTTGGGAGGCTGAGGCAGGAGGATTGTTGCAAGTTTGAAGCTACACAATGAGCTCAAGGCCAGCCTGAACTATATAGTGAGATTCTGCCTCGATAAAACAAAAAGAGAGAGAAAGAAAGAAAGAAAGAAAGAAAGAAAGAAAGAAAGAAAGAAAGAAAAGAAGAAAGAAAGGAAGGAAGGAAAGAGAAAGGAAGAAAGAAAGAAAAAGAAGAGAAAGAAAGAAGAAAGAAAGAGAAAAGAAAGAAAGAAATCCTTCTTTTCATGGTTGCTAATAACCATAGTCCCGGCTTCTGGGTTTGATATTGTGTTCTCACCTTGGTTCAGTCAGCTGCATATATTTTCAATGGAATTTGTAATCTTCTGGGTATCTGTTTGAATCTGTTTCATGAATTCTACTTCTTTCCTACTTTGGGCATTCACAATTTCCATCATTTTCTTAAGCAACTCTATTTTTTTTATCAGTGTCCACTCTAGATCCACTGGGCAGGTCCTTCATTTTGATTGTCATCTCTCTTTTTTATACCTGATAGATTATTTCTAGTCTGATTTCACTTATAGCCTCATTCATCTGGTTGTCTTTTTACTTCTACTGCTGTCATTTCAGTAAGTTCAGGTGGGTGGCTTCTGATTTCCTCTGTCTCATTTTCCCATGGACTTGTCCTGGGTAGGCTGAAGGTCTGGGTGTTGCACTTTGCTTCTGTGTCTTGTCATTTTTTATTTTTTATTTTAATTTGTTTTCTGTGTTGATGCTTGTAAATTGCTTATGGTAGGTAGCATTATCACTAGTATCAAGGCTTCCTTAGGAAACGTCTGTTCCTCAGAGATGTCTTCTATGTGTAGCTAGATCTTTGTGTCTGTCCCAAGGTCCTACCTTCCCAATTTCTTGGAGGGTGAATAATTTCTGTCTATTTGGCTCAGCACCCAGTCCTTTGGTACTGGATAGTAGTGATGGTTATGACCCAGACAATTGCAGTGTTGTCATACAAGGGGAACAACTGACTAAGGTAGTACACTTAGCAGTAACAATAGCATCAAGTACAGCCTAGAAACTGACAAACTGGCTACAAAGTGAGCTCAAGTCCAGCCTGAACTGCATAGCAAGACCCTGTCTCAAAAAGACAAAAAAAAAAAAAAGCAAAGACCTAAACACACACACACACACACACACACACACACACACACACCACAAAAGCAGACAAAAAAAGCAAAATGAAACAAAGAGAAAAAAATAATATAATTCTTTGTTGTCCGCAGTTCTATGATAGTATCCAAGTCAGAACCCAGATCTGTGCTGGGTCACCCTGCCAAGCCTGCAGTAGGATTAGTGCTGGGTACAGGACTGATCTTGGCCTCCAGATGTGGGGACGGGGCCGGTCTTCAGCCAGTGACTTTCTATATGTCCTTCAGTGGCCTGCCCACTCCTTACTGTGTCTCTGCTTTGCTCACCCAGTTGCTGTGTGCTCCGGCAGAGATAGCCCAAGGTTACTCCAGGTACCATGTACAGCTGGCTCTCCTAAGTCCTTGCACAGCCTCTTCTGTTCCTCTTCCCCTGGCACGACTCTGTCCTCTCATGCCACTTGTTGCAGGGAAGGGTGGGGTGGGGTGCTGTGATCATACACTTTCTCTGATCTAAACTGGAGTGACTGGAAGAGTTATGATGCACTTGAGAGGCATCAGAACTCCTGCGATGATTTCCTGGCTTTACCAGATGCAAGTGTGACCTCCCACTAGTCCCTCAAGCTCCCTTGCCTTCAGGAGCCTTTTACACAAATTCAGAGTATTGGGAAGAGGGCAATCGTGTTTTCTGACTGATAAATTATGGCTCTTCAATTTGGCCTCAAACTGAGCTTTATCACCATCTGTGGCCAGTATATAGCCCAGTGTTAGTGAGTGAATGAGTGAAAGAAAAAGAAAGAAGGAAAAGAAAGAAAGAAAGAACTAACAAATGTCAATCAATGCTGATGAGTCTGTCACTGAACATTCTGAATTTGAGATTACTACAAATGTCCAGAAAGCTTTGGAAATGCAGGACTAAAATTTGAGGGAGGGGACTGAGGACCAAAAGCAAGATTTTAAGTATCCTGTGGAGACCTATACCGAAGCCCTGAAAAGCAGATAGAAATTCTGAGTAAAGAATAAAAGGAAATGTGCAGAGGGTGCAAGATGGCCTCTAGGCACCCTCGTCAGAGGCCCTTGGCAGAAAGGAGAGGCCAGAACTTCACAGAGAGAAGCCCAGGAGAGCACAGGGTTTGCATCTCTCTCTGCCTATATTATGCCTGCTCTGCCCCACCTTTTACCAGAGGTTTCTTCATCATCTTGCTCATGTATCAGATCATGTATGTCAAAGAGCCACTACTTTATTTCAGACATTTGAGCTATGCATCAGTCCTTGGTTTTTCCCAGGCTTCAGTTCTTTTTAATCAGCTTCTTTATATAAGTTAAGTTCACAATAGAACAGAGATGACACCAACTGATTTGATAACCAATCTCTACTTGATAAACTATTTGAAATATTGACACAGAGGTGCAGAGAACATACTGCTTTCTAAGGGACACTTTAGTGTCTTTGACTGCTAAGGAAGGACATTGCCTTCAAATGAGGTGAAAATAGAAACAAAAATACTTCAGTGTCTGAAAAGAAACAGACCTATGTCTATATGGTTTCATTCTTCAAATACCTCAACAGGAACAAAAAATTAGTTTATCCCTCATTGTGCCTTCTGCTTATTGAGTATTTTATGGGAACACTGTTCTTATTTTAGAGACCTTTTCCATTTAAAGCAAAGAGATTCAAAATCAAGAGATCCATCCAAGGATCAATCCTAAATTGCCTGGAGATGGGGATGGGCTTGCATTTCAATCCCATCTTATTGATTGTATCGTGTCAGAAGTAGCTTGACTCAATGCTACAGACCCAAAACTCCAGAAACCCGTGTTCTTTACTCTGTTCTCCCACTTAGACATCACTGGCCTGCAGGTTACTTCCACCAGCTTAGCAATCTCTGTCTCCTCACATTCATGCTCATCATGGACTATGGCCATTCACAGGTTCATCGGGTCTGTTGCTCAAAGCTTAAGGAGTGAGACTTGGGTATCTCAGGTACTGATGTGGCCACAGAACCCCAGGCTTGGTTGTTTCCTTCCCTTGTGACTTGAACAGAGGGAAGCTGGCAGCGGCTTACACAGAGGTGCTTATTCATCTTTTGAGATCCCAGAAGTGTCCATTGGTGAAGAAAAGAGGGAGATAACAATCTGCAGTGACCAGAGCACAGAATGCCAGAAGGAAACTGTTTTTAGTTTTATGTGGTAATCTGGCATTCTAAAAGAAACCAGAATTGTTAATCATTAGAGCATGTAGTGTCTTATTGCTATTTACATCATTTCTCATATGCCAATATTTTTCATAATATCTTAGAGTATTATTGTCATTAGCCTAAATTTTTCCATTTATTCCTTACCTTGGGAAAGCACTGAGTTTTATAGAATACTGATCACTTGTCAGGCCACCTGCTTCTATACACATTTTTTTCCTCTTTGGAGAGAACTGCACAATTGAGTCTATTATGCATGTTTTGTGCCTTCCAGAGAAACCAAGTGGAATTGGCTACTTTCAGAAATATAATATTCTATTGTACTAGCTGGACCCTGTCTGTATAGAATTTTGACAGTCTCATTCTGTTATTTCCTCTGCTCAAGTCTCTTGGGTACCCTGAAAGAGAGAGATTCAAAGACAAAAACACAGTTCTCAAAATTGAGAGGCAAAAGAATATCACAGGGCAAAACGAGAGAATTAAGCTTTTGCTTTCCGTGGGCACCTAGGAGTCCTCTGAGAAATCGTAGCGCAGATGTGCTGGCCTTGTCTCTGAACTCTGGTGCTGCTGGCTCGGGTCATACTTTGAAGATATAGCAATTTTCCAAATACTGAACACTTGATATTTTTTCCAAAAGAAAGGCTTGAAAATTTAAAGGTATTTACCCAAACTGGCCCTAGCTGATGGGCTAACATCAGTGAGCAGGGAAAATATTTCGGCTTCTCTTAGCAAGTGTCTCCTCCATCACAGACAACTTCATCCAGTACCCCTAGGAAAGCTGAAGCTTCTTTTAACTATGGATTAAATAGGGAGAGAAACTTCATAATTTCTTTATTACCTTGTAAGTAATAGTAAACCATGCCTTGTTCTTATCTAAGCCTGCAGGGAACATGCTGCTGAAGCATTTCAGACACTGAAAGCACAGCTCAAATTTAGTTTACTTGATTGTCCCCCAACCAGCACAGCATGTGAGCTCAGCAGAAGCAGGCTGGTGGAAGCTCAGATGGCTACCATAGAAGAAAGACCTGCAGCTTTTTACTGCAGAGCTCTTCCCTGAATCGTACCATTAGCCGTGAGTCACATTGCAGGCATGTGGAAGCTGACTCCTTGGAAATGGACACCAGGTAGGAGAAAGGGGACAAGGATCTGCTGAGACCAAACTGTCCTTGACAAGTCGTAGCTTCTCTGTCGGTGCAGTTTTCCCATCCTTCAGCCTCTGTTCATTACGTTTCTCCTTTTAGATCTTTGTGCCCAGCCACATATTTTGCAGTTGTGCTAGAATAGTTACCGCCATACTGGAGAACCCATGTAGGTGGAGGGAGGCCTAGAGAAGGGTTAGAAACAGCAAAGTTCCTCAGGGCTCATTAAACAAATAATACCCTTCTTTGCTGGAAAAAATACAATTCTCTTTCTCCAGAGAAAAGCAGACATCACAGATGCCTGGCTCTGCTCTCAAAAGTCTCAGTGGAACTTTCTCTGAGTTTGGGTTGGAGCCAAGATCAAGATAGAATATGCCATTCGTGAAACTTCCTCTGGCAGATGACCAAATCCTAAACTCTCTCTTAGAAACATTTATAATCATTATTTTGAGAATTATACCTTTACTTGATCACATTTTCTTGTTCCAGCAGAAACAATGGAGTAGAAAAATCTCTTTGTATATCATGTATCACTATGATCTTTCCTCTCACTTTTTAGGTTTTCATTTATTTTCCTATTTCCCTATGAGACAACTGGTATTTGCCCCAAGTAACGCTAAATAGAGCCGTCATTTGTCTTCCTGATCTGGAACTACTGTGGGTAGAGGACTGATTGTAACATCTTAATGGCTTTTCTTATCACTGTTACTCATGGATAAAAATATGACTTTGAGAATGTTTTTACTTTCTAAGAAAAACTCTTTATTTTGATATTTCTCCAGTACTTCAGGGGAAATGAGATAACTAGAACTTTCGTTTATGTAGTCAGGAACGTTTCCACTGGGGTGAAGCATGGTGGAACTGATCACACAATAAAACTACTCCAGACAGCATTATTTCCCTACCCAGTTCTGACTGTTTGGGCCCTGATCTTCTCCCAACTAGGACAGCTTGATAAAGAACCACTAATGTTTTCTCAGGAGCTGTGACATACCCGCACCAACTGTGAGGTCCAAAAGAAGCTCTTGTGAAAGTCACCTTCCAGAAGATATGAGTACACAGGGGATCACACAGTACTCACCAGTCAGGGATAGCAGGTCATGCCTGTTTCATGTAAGCCTGAATAGTAATTGGTTGTAGTGATTCTACATTTCTTCTGGCCTTTTTTATGAGGTTGTGGAAAAGCCAAGGCCTAACCTATTGCTATTATTGTAGTGAACTTGGGGGGAAAATTATAATAGAGTCTTAGTTCTGCCACTAACTATTGGTTTGGTTTTGGCAAGAAATTTAACTTTTATCTTAATTTTTCTCCTTTGAAATGGAGATCATACTACTTCACAGAGGCAGTGAGATTGGACTTGATAATGTAAATAAGCACTTAACACCATGTTAAAAACATGAGCTCTTAGTAAGTGCTTGCAAAATTATGATTTGAAGTTAAACATGCTAGTCTCTTGTTAGAGTATGGTTGGAAAGTACAGCATTTGGGTGCAAAAAACATTTGGATCACTCTTATAGGCACAAGTGAAAATAAATAAAAAGTGAAACTATTTTATTTGATAATCTGGGAAGTGAGTCCTAAACTTTGAGTCATATTACTTTCCAAACAAACCAAGTAAGTTAAACAAATATGTAACTCTCTGTCCTTACACTTTGGGTTTGGCAAAATTTTCAAGAAAAAATTCTTCAAGGAAGAAAAGAAAGGAGAAGGAGGGAGGGAAGCAAAGAAGAAGGGAAGGAGATGAAGGAATTAGGTATTAGAGAGGGAGAAGGAAAGTAATTCTTTAAAAAAGAATTTCTTGTTTTTAATTTAAGAATTTTTAAGAGCTTTTTTTTAAAGCTCCTTTGATCATTGCCAGTAGTTTTTTTTTTAAAGGTAATCACTTTTAAAGGATACTTTTTCTCATGATTATATTTTTCATTTATCATAAGCCTCTCCTGTGGCCATCCCATTCTTGTTCAGAAGGAAATACAGTTCCCAGTCAAGAGATATTAATATTTGGACAAAAACATAATATAAGGGAACTATCTTTAAGCCTGAAACTTCAAAGTTGATTGCTTCTGGCAGGTCATTTGATTGGTACATGAAATACAATTCCTTTACTCATTATGGGTCTGAAAGATAAACAAAATCTTGAGACCAAGAAGGAAGATAGTTTGACAGTTACTTTTGACATTAAGATAATAGTGACAGACAAAGTCCTCTGTCCTCAGGCTCTCGTGTGGAACAGGCAGATGGGCAGCCACGGGAGAGGAGTCCTGTGGGGCAGCAAAGGGGAGCATCACAGGCTCTGGGTGACGCAACAGCCTTCTGCGGGCGAGGAAGACTAGATACGGATGTGGAGCCAGCAGAGCAAATTTGGAGTGTTCTGATTATCTGAAACTTTAGAACTGAGCGATAGAAAAATAAAACTTTTCAGAGACATACATGACAGGGAAGTTCATTTCAGCAGGGCTAGAGAACTAATCTGAAATGTTTCAAAGACGTAAGAGAGAAAATGGGGTCCTTTTAGGTTTGCTGCCCATTTCTAGGGTTTCTTCTCTCATCTGTTAGAAAATGCTATGTGGGTTTTTTTTTTTTTTTTTTTTTAGTTTTTGGTATAAAGAAGATCTTTAACTATTACTTGAATCCGAACTGAAAAGCAGAAATATCTACATGTTCCTAACTCCTTCAAATGACCTAACATTGACAGCCTAGCCTTGACAGGAGAAACAGGATGAGCACACTTCTGTTTCCACAGATATGTGCAGCCCTCCTGATATGTATTACCTGCTCCAAGCCAGCCGAGGGCTTTAAGATAACATTTGTCCTTGAATTACCTCTTGTGCTCAGAAAAGGCAGCAAGTTACTAGAGGATGTTGCAGGCACAGTGGGACAGGTGCAGCTGTGGATAAGAAAATACTGACCTTAGCGCTGCACTCATTCGGCCTGAAGCCCGTGGACTCTGATGTCCTGGCACTGGCCTTCCCATGACAAGCACACAGACTTCTTAACTCCCAGGCAGCCCCTGCATCCCATGATCCTTCCAGGTCTCAGCTGAACCCCAAAGCTCCTTCCTCCAGAGTCTGATTGCCTCTCCAGAGTACGTTTGTTTCCCAATCTACCACTTCTTCTGAGCAGACTGCTTTACTGATGGGGTGTCCAAGAGTGCTTCCGGGATAGAACTGAGGTGTGTTCCCTTCTCGTCTGTGCATGGTCTGTGAATTCTCTTGCTTGGATAATGCACTGAAAGAGGCCTGGCCCACCCCAAACCTTAAAACTCTTGACTTGCTTGCACATACTGAGCTTTTTTGATTTCCACTGTACCCTTGCGGGGATGCTTCCTGCTACTCTGCTGAGACTTTACTTTCATGGACTCTCAGAATCCAAGATAGCCCTAGCCCTTTGGTCAATCCCTTCGGGTAGAAGCCGGTTGCCTACATCCAATCTCTATCCCTAACAGGAGCAATCTGAACCCACCAGGCTTTCCTTTGTCTTGGTGATTAGGAAGAAGCTCAGCTCTTCAGTGGTTTGGAGACGGAATCCCCATTCATGCACCTTGGTTGGCTGAAGACGTGACTGCATGAACCACCTCATCTGCCTGCCCCCTCTGCCTCTTTTAACCACAAGTGCCCCTCATGCTTTATATCATTAAAACGCCAGCAATCAGAGGCGGCCAGGTAGTAGCTATGTATCACAAGGGAACAGAAATTTGTTTCCAAGTTTGAGGAAGGGCTGGCTACATGAAGTCCTAAGTACGTGAAAGTGTTTAGGGCTCCTCTGTCCTCCTCCTCCTCTCTGAAGTCTCTTTTTGCACTAAAACTGTATGAGGGTTCTAGATGAAAATAAAAGAACTTCTTCATACCAAAAACTCAAAAAAGAGACATAGCATTTTCTAACAAATGAGAGGGGAAAAAAACCCTAGAAACAGGCAAGAAGCCTATTAAATGCGTATGGATCATGTACAAATGAATAGGCATTTAATAATAACTACGTGGTGTATAAACTGAGTAGATGCTGCCAACTCAAAAAATATTTAATGAGCATCTTCTGAGAACCACCTCGGGCATAGGTGCTAGAGATACGGCAGCACCTACATGCACAGAGGCTTCATTCTCTGAGACCAATCTTGGGATGTGAGAGCCCACAGGATCTGGTGACCTTCATAGTCCTTGCTGCTACCTGTTGAAGCACCTGTGTCCTCCCTCAGTCTGAAGTCAGGACGGATGCTGTCTGAGAAGTACAGGGATCAAACTGAGTTTTCTCATAAATGAACTCAATTATCTCTAATTTTCTGTTTTCTCCTCTTGCCTGATGTCTGCCTTTAAACCATGCCAGACTGGATAGAGTAGGTATTAGGATCTCTGTGAAACTCATCCTAATTATTTATCGACATGTTGGGGGGGGGGCTAGTTGGACTGTTTATAGATTTTTGGATGTGTTTATTCTTTATGGCCTTTTGACCATATTTACAAAACCATAGAAAACATACACATACCCCTGAAGTATTTAGTCCTTCTGGGTGACATAAAAACAACATTGATCATTGTAAACAATTATGTAGGGAACTTTTACCTTGCACCAAACATGAGCCAAAGCATTTGGCTCAACGACTCTATCAGACCTTAGGAAACCCTTAGAGGCAGGTGCTACTAACATCTCCTTCTGCAGCTCTGAGAAGTTAATGAAGAGGCCCCAGGTTATATGGTTAGTACAGAAGTTCTTATCAAACTATACACAACAGGAAGATTCTGACATATGGCTTATGACACTACAGTATCAAAACTTGCCTTCCTTATTATGACTTTTGAGTGGTTTAAATTGAAGCAAGAAATACTACACAGAGTCAGAAGCAGGGTTTTGATCTGGTCAACATTCTGCCTTGGGCCATGGCTGTTTTCTATGAATAAGAATGTTTCTTTCCTTTTGCTGCCACCTCAAAAATTAGGAAGGTGGTACCTCCACCAGGGAAGCGTGAGATACTTCTTTCTCTGTGGTCCCCGCAGACTCTATTGGCACAGCATGTGTCAGGTATATTATAAAATATTTGTACTCGTATTTATCATCATGCTAAGGTATGAGTTCCCTGTAGTCTCAGCCCACCTGCTTCTCTTTCTCTGAATCCCTGAGGCTGGGCACATACATAGCAAATGTTTGCTGAATACATTTTGAAAATGCTTTGTTCATCCTAGTTTCCTTTATTAGCTCCTTATATGTTCACAAACTCACTGAAGTTATCTTTGAAGCTTCTACCAAACTTGTACTATTTTATAAGTGAGCAAGCAGTGAAAGTTTACTAGCTGCTTGATAAAATAGTGCTTTTATTGTATTTGTTATAAATAAGTTTCCTTCAGATTTCCTGGAATTGAACCCTTGTATGCTGTTGATAGGAATGTAAATTGGCACATCCATTATGGAAAATAGTATAGAGGTTCCTCAAAAAATTAAAAATAGAACTACCATCTGACCCAGCAATCCATCTTCTGAGTATATACCTAAAGGAAATGAAATCAGCACTTCAGAGAGGGATATCCACTTTTATGTTCATTGTAGCATTATTCAAATAGCCAAGCTATGGAAGCAGCCTAAACGTCTGCAAACAGATTAATGCAAAAATAAATTGTAACACGTACATACAATGGAATCTTACTCAGCATTAAAAAAGGAAATTCGGACACTCGCAACAACGTGAATGAGCCTTACAGACATTATGTACAAAATGCAGATGAATAACATACTGCACGCTCTCACTTATCTATAGAGTCCAAAAACTAGAACTGATCAAACAGGAGTAGAATGCTGGCTAGCAGAAGTCAGGGAATGGGAAGCATGGGGAGATACTCGTCAAAGACTACAGCCTGGAGTTGTAAGATGAGTAAGTTTTACACGACTAATGGATACTGTGGTGACCGTAATGAATAACATATCATATAGTTGGAATTTGGCCGCTTCACCACACACACAGAAAGGTAACTATGTGAGGAGATGGAAATGTTCATTTGACCATTGTAATCATTTCACTATCCAAATGTATATCAAAATATATCATGTATGTACTCCTTAAATATAAACAGTTTTTAGGAAAAAGCATCATGGAATTATAACAACATCATTTAAAAGCAGTGCCTTCCTTTCATCATATTGTTTTTAAATGATTCTTCTTGTTTTTCAGGAAGGTGATATCTGGCCCAACTCATCCGCTGAGATCACTGTGTACTTTAATCCTGTAGAGGCCAAGATCTACCAACAGACCATTTATTGTGATATTTCAGGTATAGACTTCCTCTGTGTGATGAACTCAGACTATCAGGTACTATCAGCATAAAGTGGGGCGTGTGGGCATGCATGTGTGTGTTCAAACCACAGCACTGAACAATCTTAAGAAAGGGACATAGGATTCAAGCTGTGAATGTCTCACTTCTCTTGAAACAGACCAAGCTTTAAAATGCTTTAGAACTGCGGTGGTAGGAGAGGAGAATAGTGAAACTATCAATCTGGATTTCCCTTTGATGCTTAAAGGACTAAGATTATTACTTGTGACAAACTCTCACAACGGTGTTTTTTGTTTGTCTTATAGTACCTGGCTACTCACTTTTTCATTTCAAGATTTTATCAAAGTTATGCATGTTAAGTGGGCTAAGAAAACAGCCTTATAGAGATTGAAAGTCCCAAGAAAGGTATACAAGTAGGGTAGCAGTCTGATGGAATCAGAGAATTGGACACATTCAGAAGAATTAAGCAGAAAAGTAAATATACTGAGAATGATGGAAGACGGTATTTTCCACTCTGGTAGGAGGAAGAAACAAGTATGGAAATGAGGATGGCTGAAATAAACCTTTAATGCTGGGATGGAATTAGAGTTATCAGTATAAACTCAAGGTTGTTGATAGGTTTACATAGATACAGAAAAATATATATGTAAATGTGTACATACATCAGTACACTTCTTTGCTGTGTCACTGAAGGGGCTGGAAGATTTGAGACCCTAACAGCAAGGAACAAACCAGCCAACCAGATCTCAGTTTCAAATTACCACTTCCCACGAAAAGGAACTGGATGATTCTAGGACTGAGGCAGGGAAAGAACTGTGAGCCTTCCTCTTGTATCAGAAAGGAAGGAAGTATTCAGAGAGAAATGGAGACACAGGCAATGACACAGAAGCCGGCAGAAGGACTCCTACTGCCTAAATTCAGAACAAGCTGAGGATTGAAATAAATTACACTATGAATATATTATAGTCCATTGAATAAATAGGAATCTGTGAGTCCACTTAATTAACATGTATCATTTGACACTCATCATGGTAATAACCAATTCAGATAAAAAAGCATCAGTGGATCATAAAGTAATAATGAAAGTGGGGTGTGGGAAAGGATTTGTGTTTTTAAATATCTTCCCTCAAAATACTTATCTGTTATAAAGTGGAGAAGTCTCACTTTGAAGTGAAGAATCTCAGTACCTCTTATTTTAGCAGCAATGGGCCAGAGCAACCTCTTAGACCAGCCCTCTAGGATACAGTGAGAGTTCAGCATCTTGTCAGTTATATTAAGGCCAAATGACCTAACTGGGACTAATCAAAAGGAAACATCAGGCAAACCAAATTGAAGAACAAAATGAAAAGACTGGCTTGTAATGTCCACAAATATTACAGTTGTGAGAGTCAAAACTGGATGGAAGAACTGTTCCAGACTGAAGGAGGCTCCGGAGAGCAGTAACTGAGTACTACATGTGATCCTGGACTGGATGGATCCATTGCTACAAAAGACATTTGGGGCAAGGCAGAGAAGGAAGTTCTTTGTCTCTCCTGGAATTCTTGTATGTTTTTAAAATGTCCCAGAATTTTTTTTAACAAATCACTGCCAATAGATAAGTAAAATATTTAGATAGTAATATTCTAAAGCTAAATCGTAGTCTGTTTCTCCTTACTAGTTCCAAGATGAAACACTTTGGCTGTGTCTTCTGATGGCACTCTCCTTTGATATCTCTATGCTTATGTTGCTACTCATGGATTTATTAACTTCTCACATTTCCTTTTAATCCCCAGTATGAAAGATGGGAATTTCGCTGACCTGATACCTTCTCTTCTCCTTCCCGGGCTTATCAAGTTACGCTTTACATGCAATAAAATTTGCCCTTTCTTGGAACACAGTTCCAGTAATTTTCACAAACCTGAATAGTCATGTAACTACCACCAAAATCCAGTTGTATAAAAAAACTCCATAACCTATAAAGTTCCCTGCTGCCTTTACGCAGGCAACCCTATCCCTCCACCTTGGCCCATAGTAATCGAATTATCTGTATTATATTATGTAGGAGTGTTTACTTACAGCCTTAAACAATAGATCAAAACCTAAATATTTATTCCCTCAACATTATTATATCTCTTGATGATTAAGGATGTTGGCACCCCTAACCTGCCCGCCAGCACGCCGCTACCCTTCTCCTGATTTCTATGAGTTGTCGCATGTTTATATCTTTATTGTAAAACCATAGTTCTGTCTTTTATATATTGTACATAGCTTTTATTCACTAAAAGGCCATGTGTTCTGTACATTTTATCCTCTGTTGGTCTGGTGTTCTGACCTGTAGTCATTCAAAGTGTATCTCTAAGGTCAGGTGGGTTCTTTCTTTACAACCCACTAGTCACCTTATAATTACGACTCATGTTCTTTTACTCCAGAAACTCTACTCTGTGGTGCAGCCTTTGGCTTTCTTCCCTGTGGTTTCTAATTCCTTGCTTCCCACTCCTCCTAATCTAGACTTTACTCTCTTCTCTTTGAAAACATTTTTCTTAGAGGCTGCCAACTTCTTACTCTGATTCAGATGCATCGCCTCCTGAATACTTGTTATTCAGGGATCTTAAAATACCTATGTCTACGTCTGTTGCCTCACATCTTTCACCCTCACTCTTCTCAGGAAACTTCCTCGGTAAGGGTGTGTGAGGGTGGAAACTGATCTGCAAATGCCTGAAAATGCCTGCGTCTGCCCTTATGCTTGCCTGGTAGTTCAGCTAAGGATCCGTATTTAGGATCCTGGGTACAAGATCATTGCTCCTTAAAACATGGAAGACCTCGTGCCAAACTTATTATAAGAACTCCAAACTATGAGGATCACCCAAGTGCTATTATTTGATAGGTGCCCTGTCATTTCTCTCTAGAACATTTTAAGGTCGCTGTTGTGGCTGCTGTTTGGCGCTTGGAGTCTGACAGAGGACGGCGCTTCGGTCAGAAGGGCGCTTTTCTTACCATTCTCTTTGGCTGCCCCGGGGCCCTTTAAGTCTGATGACTCATGCGTCCCTGCAGCTCTGGGAGCCTCTATTTTACTATGTCTTTATTCCGTTTATTTTTCATTTTATTGCCTTGAAAAACTTACGAATTCAATGTAAAGTCTGAAAGATCTAACATCACAAAACAAGATCCTGATCACCAAATGCTACTAATAAGTGACAGCAAACATAATTCAAAGTTATTTAATTGGATGCCCAGAGTAAAACTGCTATTTACCAGCCAGGAAGCCCCAGACAGCAGAGTACTCTGCTCAGGGACAGCTCTCCTCAGCCACCAGCAGACCTGCAGCCGGCTCGCGGGTGGAACCCGGCAGCAGCACAGGGCCACCGCCACGCCTCTAAGCCCACTGTTCCCTTATTGCTATTTGCTTACTCATTCTGGCAATGTTTCCTTTTTCACAGCTTCCAGTTACTCTTCAACCTAATGCTTTTCCCTTCGCAGTTGAGGTCTTTCTTTTTAAGAAAGTTATTTTGCTACAATAGTTTTAGGGTATCTCGCACTTCAGTTTTAAGATATCTGGCACTTCCTTGCAGAGGTATAAGGATTACTCAAAAATTTAGAATCTTTTTGGTTTTTCTTTTTCTCTGCTTTGCACAAAGATGGAGTAGGATCAACTGCTAAACTAGCATTTGCCTATTGCTTTAAAAAAAACTTTGTTCAAGTTTTCTTCTGACAAACTTCTAAGACATCTTTTATTTCTGCCATCATATTTTGTTTTCTGTTCCCTTATGTAGCTAATTATTCTTTTATAGACACAATTTCTTCTCATTAATCTGAGGATAATAATTTGCACTTTCCTTTATCTAAGAGAGTATCTTCTGTGAATTAGTTACTGGCAGTGTCAGTTATGTTAGTCCTTTATGCACTCAGGAAGTTTCTTCCGATGTTTTCCAACCCATGGTTTTCCATTCATACATGAGAATGAGAACGTGTTTGAAAGTAGCCTGTGCTGCTTGGCTCTTTGGTACTCACAGGTTCCCAACTAACATAGGGCTGCCGTGGTTACTGTAAAACTGGAGGATCAGTAAAAAGAGGGAATAATCATCGAAGTCCTTCAAATCACAAAACTTCCACTCTTCTGCCCTACGCTGCATGTTCGCAGTCCATATCTGTTTAGTCACCTTCCTCTGTGTAGAAAGAGTCGGGAAGTCTAAGAATGTGCAGAACAAATGACCCACTCTGTGAGTCCCCCACCTCCCGAGCTGTGTGTCCATTCTGACATTTCCCTCACCTGCTGGACGTAACCGTCACCTTGAGCCTCATCATTCATGAGCCCCATTTTCTTGCTTTCATATATGATTTTACCACACATGTATTCATCCCTAAGCAACATAGTATCATCTTGGTAGTTTTTAAAATGCTTTGTATCAGAAATCATATTATCTTCTGCTGCTAGCACTGAGAAAATGAAGCTGTTTGGTAAATATTGATTAAAATAAGACAATAACTAAAAATGAATAAATGAGTGAATGAATCCTAGTTTGATCGAGTCTCTTCCTCAGGCATGAGTGTGTGGTTTTCAAGACAGCCCCAGGATGAATGTAGGATAGACTAGGAGTTTCTAGACTAACATAATTGTATACGCACACTTCAGACCAGCATCTCTTACACCAGGCTTCTTAATGGACTTGAAAGAAATGTTGGTTCATCACTGTTTAGACAGAGGGTGGAAACGAACCAGTGGGCTTCATGTCACGGGTGCTGGGACCTCTCTCCCATCTATAGCTCCCTGGGAACATCATCCGTGCTCGGCCAGCTGGACTCCAGGGGGTTGGCTGCTCTCCAGGAGGTTCCCAAACATGACACAACTGGTTGCATTCAGCTGTTGTTTTGTTTGCAATGCTGAATTCTGCCACTGAAGTCACATCCTGGATAAACTGAATAGTATAATTTTCCATCTGCATGACATTTTTCTTTATTTTGTTAGTGGTTTATTAAAAGATAGGATTGCCAAGGAGAGGGCTTTGTTTACACAGTAATTCCATATTATCTTTTCTGTAAATCCCATGCTATCTTTGTGTCTTTTCAAGAACTGGTGATGATTCCTTACTATTATCTTCAATGAGCTGGCAAAGCTTCCTGGTCTTAAATAACTAAGAAATACTTCTGAAGCAGATAGAAAGGCTCCTTCCCTTCTTTTATTTAGTTCTGTTTCATATAGATATATGCATATATATATATATATATACACATAAATATATATAGATATAGATATATATAGAGAGAAGTGAAGCAAATACATATAGGAATACTTCTCCCTCACAGATTTTTAGATTTAAATGATAGAATACTTTACATCATTGTAACATTACTTTTTTAAGTATTACCTAGAGCCTCATTTCATTATTAAATAGAACACAAATTCATCCATTTATACAACATATATTGTAGTGTGCTGGATATGGTGGCCCGTGCCTATAATCCCCAGCACTTGGGAGGCAGGAGCAGAAGGATTACTACAAAGTTAAGACCAGCCTGAGTTCAAGGCTAGTCTGAAATGCATAATGAGACCTTGCCTCAAAACAAACATATATATGTGTGTGTGTGTGTGTGTGTGTGTGTGTGTGTGCGTGTGTGTGTGTGTGCGTGTGTGTGTGTGTATATATATATATATATTCCACGTCCTAATTTCCAGAATCCTCAGAACCTATGACAATCTTATGTGGACATGTTATATTACATACTGGAGTGGAATTAAGGCAGCAGATGGAATTAAAGTTACAATTAATGAGCTAATCTTAAAGTAGGGAGATTATTCTGGATCATATGAGTCACTCAATATAACCACAAGGATCTTTAAATATTGGTCTCAATATCTGAGTAATGTGGTTTAGGAAAATCTCAACCAGTCATTTCTGACTTAGAGGATGGAAAGAGCAAAGAATAGGAGCAGACTTTAGCCACAGAAAATGGTAAAAAATATAGATTTTTCTCTCAGAGCTTCCAGAAAGGAAAATTAAAATATGCTAACATTGATCTTAGCCCACTGAGACTCACTTTGAACTTTTGACATCCAGAACTTTAAAACAGTAAATTTGTACACTAAGCCACTAAGTTTATGCTAACTTGTTATAGCAGCAGTACGAAACTAATACAAATACATACACATAACAAATCACAATAAGGCAAACACTGTGTAGCTGACACCAAGATCAGTAATCAAGTATCTCAGCCCCCTCGAAGCCTGTGTGTGTCCCTTCCCAATCACATGCCTCTGACACGCCCAACTCCCAATCACTCTGCTGTCCTTTAGGACCAACATTTCCTTGCTCTAATTTATAGTTTTTACCCCTATGTGTGTTCCCTTAAATAATACAATTTTGTATTGTTTCGAAACATACCTAATTGAATCAATCTGAGTGCCTCATCTCTATAGAAGAACATTCCGCATATGTGGGTCAATCTTGGGGTGTCAAGGGAAGGCTCCTCAGGGGAAGTGACTCTTGAAGAACTTGCTAGTCAAGTTAAAGAGAAAACTAAGAGGTGGAACATGTCAAATATGGAAATGCTTTGTAAAAACACATAGAGAAATACTATGAAAGGCACATAGTAAGAGCATGAAATGGCAAAGACTTCCAAGTACTTGGGATGTGGCTGCTGGAGTGTAAACCCAGAGAGGAGGATCCAGCTCGTGGAGCACCGACGCCAGACTCAAAAGCCAGACTGAGGACGCTGGACTTGAGGCCAAATGCAGCTGGGTGTCACTGGAGAGATCTCAGCAGGGGAGTCGCTTGCTCAGATCTGAATATGACAAATATAACATCACTAAGATATTTTCAGTTTCAGTGTGAAACTGGACAATTTTTCAACTTTTTAAATCATCAGATTTACTTGAAAGGACTTAAAGCTGTTTGTTATTTATAAAGACTACCTCATGGCTGGATCTGAATCTTGAAATCTTTCATCTAACTAAATCAAAACAATTATCTTTTTTAAAGACACAAAGGGAGAAAGCAAAATAATTTAAGTGAAAAATAAAAAATAAACACAAAGAGAAGTGCCTTGGTTACTTTTTTCTCATTGCTGAGACAAAATACCCAACACCCTAAATGAAGGAAGGAAAGGTTTATTTAGCTCACAGTTTGTGGAAGTTTCAGTTCTTACTTGGCTGGTTCTGAGGCAGACTGGCACATAGCAAAGGGCAAATGTTCATGGCAGCAGAGCACAGCAAAAACAACCAGAGCAAAGGGGAGGAATGGTAGGCAAGCAGCCTTTCTCTCCCTTATCTTGTAAACAGCCTATCCCCATCCAGGGGGTGTGGAGCTCTCACACAGTGTCCATGCCCTCCTCTTCCACAGGCTCAGGATGTATACAAAGTAAGCACCCTGGCTTCCTGCTGAGTCACTCAGCCAAACCTCTGGACTCCCCAAGTTGACATAATGTATCAACATAACAAGAAGCTACATGTATTTGTTTTGTATCAGTATATGGGGATGTCAAAAGAAAGGAATACTTTCTTATTTAAGCTGTGATGTGTCTTGCTAGCCATCGTGGTTCATGGGTACGGCAGAGTCCAGCGCAGAGCAGTATCCAGATGGAAAGGATTCCAGAAGTATCTGCGTTCTTTTAAGACCTATTCAACATAAAACCTCACTGTCCATTCTTAATTCTGTGCATTGTAAGAAGAAAACGTGTAAATTTTTAGAACAGTTCAGGACTTTTGATTTTTATCTTAATTGAATTCAAGAACAGAGATTGAACTAGATTTAAGAAAACTAGATCACCTCAATTATTAAAAACATTTTTGAGTTTTCAAAACAATAAGTAATACTGTACATATAGGTAGGATTTCTTTCTCAAAATTCTTCAGATGGCATCCCCTTAATAAAATGAAGTTTCTTAGTTCTGTGAGTAAGAAATTATTTCTTCATCACTTACTTCATTGCCAACTGAGAGGTTCTGAAGTTGAAAAGACAAAAAATAGATTAATTATATTTTCAATTATCAGATATTAGAAATGTCAATGATAATATACAAATAGACTTAAGAACACTTGAACAAATGGCAAGTGCACCTACATTTTGGGGCACGAAGGCCAAAATCGTAAATGGTTCAACTCTTTCTGTAAATGCAATGTGTTCTCAGCAATAATAACAACTTCTAAACTGGTTAGTCAGTTTGACCCCAAAGTTTTCATGGGATAAGTAAATGAAGTAGGATTGCCTAGGAAATTCAGAAAAAAATAAAAAGAATAATATGGAAGACTAGACTCACCACTTATTAAAACTTATAGTAAATACCATTGTGTGGTTGTGAAACTACAAGATAGTGGTTATTAAATAAATATTCTATTTTCCTTCATCCCTACCAAGTCATCATCATCATGATATCCTGCCCTAATCTGTTAAATCAGATCCTACCAAAACCCCTTTTTTCCCAATGTTCTTGATATGTGAGACGAATATAATCCCTGATTTCTTTGTCATCTTGTGCCTTTGATCTACTGTGCATAACAGACCTTCCTAATTTTAGCAGCTTAAACCACTTAGTAATCATTTATTAGGATCCAAGATCAGCAGTTTGGTCCAGGGTCAGCCAATGTGGGTCTTCATTTCTCCACATGATGTCAGCTGGGGGACCTTGAGAGGGAGGCTGATGGCAATTTATAGCCCTCCTCCCTCCTACATCTCTAGCACTTCATTCTGGCTGGTGGCAGTGTCCTCACCTGGGGCTGTTGGCCGGAACCTCTGTCTGTGTGTCCTCTCCATGTGGCAGCCTCCTGTGTCACAATGGGGACAGTGGACAGAATTGTTGATGTGAGAATGTCTCCTGCAAGCTAACTATCATTGCTTTAACATTACCTGTCTTTTCTCTGAGAGTGATACTGTATTTAAACAATACTCCATGCTTTGATGTTTTACAGTTTCACTGTGATAGATTTGCCTTTTTTATCCTGGTTAGTACTTGATAGACTTCTTTACATTAAAATTTTTTCATCAAGCCTAGAAAATGCACAGCAAACATCTCTTCAGTGTTTTCTTCTCTCATGATTTCGATCTAAAATGTCCCTCCGATGTCTCATGTTCAGAGGTGGGGCTTTGGGAAGGTGACTGGATCATGAAGCCTGTCACTTCATCTGTAGGTTGATCTGTTGATGAGATTGTAATTTGATGGCATCATTGGGAAGTAATGGAAACGTGGGAGTTTGAGGCCTAGCTGAAGGGAGTAGGTCATGGGGGCATGACTTTGGCGACCATATCTTGTCCCTAGCCCATTCCTCTCTGACTCTCTCCCCCTCACCCTGTCCCCTTGCTGCTGCGAAGCAGTTTGCTCTGCCACTCCTTTCTGCCATGACATTCTGTTTAACTTCAGGTCCACAGCGGTGGAACCACCGCACAGTGGACTAAAATTTCTGAAACCATGAGCTCAATAAATCTTTCTTCCTCAAAGTTGTTTTTCTCAGGTAGTTTGTCACATCAGTGAAAAACTGACTAATATACTCTCATTGTCTACTTTTCTTCCCGTTTTGGATAGATGTCCTTCCCCTGGAATGATTATGTCTCATAACTGCTTTCCATTTCTAATCTCCTTGTCTGGCTCTGATGCATTCTGTCTATTTTCCTAAGATATCCAGTTGACTAATTCTTTCTTCAACTATGTCTACTCCTTGCAGTATTCATCTATTGTTATTTCATGAAATTGTTTTTCCTTTTAGAAATTATACATAGCTTTAATGTTTCTATATTTTCTTCTGTAATTATGGTTCCTATTTCTTCATTTACCTCTTCAAGGATTTTACAAATGCTATGCTAGAGTTTCTGTAAGTTTTCCATTATCTCAAAAACTGGTGGTGCAAACTCTTGTTTCCAGTAACCACTTTTCTCATAAAGGATTGTTTCTTTGGGTGGTTTGAAATGTTTCTATTAAGAACTCGTTTTTAGTAGAGGTACCGGGTTATGAAAACACTTCCTCAAAGAAGTACAGTATTTTATGTTTTATGCCAAAGGCTCTATGGTTTTTATTTTCTCAGCTTCTCAGATTCTGGCATCTATCAGACAGTGTACATCTGGGTTTCAAATCCATACCTGGGACTTTGATTTTTCCTATTCAGTGTGCCAGCTAGAAATTGAGTTTGGTTTCTGCTTCCATAGGCCAATAGGTGGAATTTTCCTAGTTTCCTTTTTGGAAACCACTATCCTTTCCTGGGTCTTGGGTTTATGCAAAGATCTTAGTTTAATGATCCATTCCCAGATAAGAACAAGGCCATCTGTCTTCTCTCTATATAAGGTTAAAACTGGAGCCCCTGGACTGTAAGGCCTGGATGTACTCTACCAGTTCTGGGCCTTCTTTGGATTGCTGTGCTAGTCTATTATGCTAGCCAAATTCTATTTCTATTTCTAGTACCTAGTGTTTTCCTTCCTTTATTTTCAGGCTAGATAAATATAAAAAATATATATTTACCACATTTTACCTGATTTTTTTTTTTCTTTTCTATTTGTGGTGGAAGAATGGATTGAGTCAGCTGATTTTGCCATATTGTCAGAAGTTAATGTAGTTAACAATTTTCAGATGTTTCTCAAAGTAATGTCCTTACAGACTGCATCAGAAACATTCTTTCTACTCATTAAAAATGTAGGTTCTGGGGCTGGGGATATAGCTCAGTGGAATAAGTGCCTGCCTGGCAAGAGCAAGGTCTTGTGTTCGATCCCCAGCACCACAAAATAAATAAATAAATAAATATTTTTTAAAAAAAAATGTAGGTTCTTAGGTTTCATCTATGTTTTATTGAAGCAAAATCTATGGAAGTAATAGTAGAGAATATTCATTTTAAATGAGAACTGAAAAGCAAGTAGCAAAGTGGTAGGGTAGAGGATTCAAATAGAGAGAAACCAATTGTATTTCTGTAAACTAAACAATGGGAAACTGAAGTTTTAAAAAGCAGTATCACTTACAGTAGCTTTAACAAATATGAAGGATAAAAGTTGTGCAGGGTCTACATACTGGAAACTATGAAATATTGATGAGAGAAATTGAAAACCTAAACAAATGAGAAACTTTATGTTAGGCATAGCTTGGTAAATTCAATATTGTTAAAATGTCATTTTCCCTTTATTCATATATAGATTTAATGCAATCAAAATTAAAATGTCAGATGCTTTTAAAAATAGAAATTGACAAATTCCTATGGAATTTTTCTGCAGAGAACCCAGATTAACTAAAACAATTTTAGAAAAGAAGAATAAACCTAGAGAATCACTACTACCTTATTTCTAGGCAATGTTTAAACTATAGTAATCAAGATAATCTAGGATAACCTCCCCATCTAAACTTCTTCAATCACATTTCTTGGTATGGTTCATTTTTTGCCATATAAGATAACGTTTACAAATTTAGGAATTAGGATGTGCATATCTTCAGAGGCCATTACTCAGCCTATTACTTCTCTTATATGGATTTCTAGTTGTTTTAACTCACTGTATTCGTAATTCATCTTTCCTTCCTACTACTCAATGTAATGCTAAGTCACAAATCTAATTTACATAGTAATGTTATGTGCATATATAGGAACACAAAGACTTTCACATATTAATCTCATTGAAGCCTCTCGATAACTAAGTAGGGTAGGCTGGATACTGTATTTTTTAAATGAGGAAGCTCAAGCTTGGAAAATTTAGGTGAGCTGCCTACAGTGATTCTGGATCCAAGATGTGAGTTCTGTGTTTTGACATGTCCTGTCCCCTGTCTGAACCACACCACCCCATAAAAAGACATGGTTCCTGTGAAATGGCACAACCTGTATTCCATTATTATAACTGTTAGAAATAATCATCACATTTCAGCCCACCTGAAAACTCCACCCCCATTTTCCTTAGACATTTAGAAACATCTAACGACTCATCAAGTGTTTCTACACAATGCAAAATATTTTAAATACAAATTTATTAATGGATATATTAGTTTGTAGTGAGTAAAAATGCTAGACAGTGTTAGATACAACTTACATTTTCTTTCTACACTGCTGAATATAACTGTAACATAAACAATAAAATAATATGATAAAGATTCTAAAAATATTATTTAAATTGGTCCCTAGTTGGTGGTTGTCCTGGGTATCTAATAGAAACAAACTCTGGGACCAGTGAAGGACTAAACTACCATGGGAAACGTGGGAAAATAAGTTGACAATACACAACAGATTTTAAACAAGGAAAGCACAAGACAAATCTATCTTCTCAAACAGTCAAAATTGGACTATAAAACAAGATATTTTATCATTAAAACTCAAGAAAACATGTTTTTAGGGCTGGGGATATAGCTCAGTGGAATAAGCGCTTGCCTAGCAAGCGCAGGGTCCTGAGTTCAATCCCCAGTACCGCAAAAAAAAAAAAAAAAAGAAAAAGAAAACATGTTTTTGTCTACCCATTTGTATATATGTATTATAGGATTGTTTTCACTTAGACAATAGGTGAAACAATTTATGTCATTATTTTTAAATGTGAAAATTTTCATAGTAACTATTGAAGTTCCAAGAAATATTCACATATTAAATAATTCTGTGTACACAAACATATAGTGATGTGCTTTAGGTAACATCTGAGCAATTTTCTTCTTTCTTAATTTATATAGAAGTGACACAGAATGATACAGATGTTCCTTAACAACCTACCTCATGACTGTTCAGACTTAACAACCCACTGCTCAGACTTACAACCTTATTTTTTGTACAGTTCTGTGCATCTCATTGATAGATCCTCAGGGTCTTGTTTTGTACAGTACACCTTGTTTACATGGGACTATAATTTTGCTGACTGTACTGTACAGTACAGTACTATAGTTTTATGTTCTGTTACACATTAAAGTACCGTATGTAAGAGTTATACACATAAAAGGAAAGTCATCAAATTGGAATTTCCTTTGACTATTTCTTTGTTCTGAATATTATAATGTATGAACTATACACAAGTCCTCATTCACATACTACTTCGTTTAATGACCTTTTTAGGTCCCACCTTTCTAGGCCCCACCACTGACCTAGCAGCAAGAACAGAACGTGTTAAAGAGGAATATCTATATTGGCAATGCAGTGTTAGCTAGCTTTTCTTCACTGGGGCAGAATAGCTGAGAAAACCAATTTAAGGGGAAAAAAGGTGTGGTTTGGCTCCTGAGGGTAGAGGTTGCAGTTCAAAGTAGACTGGTTTCAGTGTTTCTGGGTCTGTGGTAATGGCAGCCCAGCATGACAGAAGCAAGCTGTTCACTGTAGGGCAGTCAGGCAGCAGAGAGAGCAAAAAGAGAGTCAGAGAGGAGGGGCCAAGGACAAGATGTGCCCCTCCAGGTGGGCCCCACCTCCCAGGGCCCCTTTCAGCTACAAGCTCACCCATGCATGAACCCACTGATGTCATTAGCAACCTCATGATCCAGTCACCCTCCTAGGCTCCACCTCTGAACTCGCTGCATGGGTGAATCAAGCCCTTTGGGTGGGTCACTTCATACTGAAATTATAATACATATGTAAGTAAGATGTAAAGAGTAACAGGAATATATGCAAACAAACTGACCAACTACCTTAAGAAATAGGAATTCTCAGCATTTTTAAAGGGTCATCTGTGTTCTTTCCTCTGTTTAGAGATGAATATCCATTTTAAGTTTTGTCAGCAAATCATTTCCTTGATTTTCTTTATGTTGCTTTGATAGCCATATGTGTACATGCATCATAATATGAATACTTTATTTTTGCATGTTTAAAACTTCATATAAGGCTGGGGATAGAGCTCAGTGGCACAAGTGCCTGCCTGGCAAGAGCAAGGTCCTGAGTTTGATTCCTGGTACCAAAACCACAAATAAAACAAAAACTTTATATAAGTGTTACACTTGTTTTTCTGAGATTTACTTGTGGTGTGTGTGTAACTATGGTTTTGTTTTTTGTGCTCTTGTTGATACAATGCACAAGATTCCACTCCTGGTGGAATTGTGCTGCTTCTAGTTTAATGCTGTTAAAAATAATGCTCTTGTGAACATTCATGAACACATGTCCTCGTGTATAGCCAAGTTCTTCTAGGATATATCCCTGGGAGTGGCGTCTCTGGAATACACAGGATGTATGTACTCAGGTTTACTGGATAATCTCCAAAAGGCTTGGGCTAATTTGTCTCCCACCTGCAGGATGTGAGTGTGAATAATTTTATTCCATAACCTTCCCTGCTCTTAGTATTGATCAATTTTTAAGTTTTTCCCCTTTGGTAGATGTGAAATGAAATCTTACTCTGGTTTCAATTAGCATTTCTGCAGTTGTGAATTTCATGATGTCACAGAACATAGCATGTTGTATTGAATGGTTGTATGTGTTTTGTTTCCTATGAAATGACTGTTTCCTCTTTGCCCAGTTTTCTATTACATTGTGTTTGTCTGGCTGATTCATCACAGTTCTTTTTTTTATTTAAAAGACAAAAGAATGGAGACATCATAGTTCTCGATATATTCTAACGCTAACTCTTTGCTTTGACATGTGTAGCAAATACCTTCTATCAGTTTGTGTTTTATTTTTTCACTTCCCATTATGGTGATTCTGGTGAACAAAGTTCCTTACTTTAAATGTAATTGAATTTCACACTTATAGTTGACATACTTTGTATTATTTAAAATCCCTTTGTCTGCCCCATGCTAAGAAAGACATTCTTCGGTACTGTCTTCTAAAAACTCTTTATCATTAACTATCACATTTAAGAAATTAAATTGATTTTTGTGTAGAGCAGAGTTAAGGACTCTCATTCATTTCCTGTGGCTGCTCTAAGTCACCACAAAGTTTGTGGCTTAAACCAACACACACTTACCTTGGATACTTCTAGCAGTGAAGAGTCCAAATTCAGTTTGAGTTAAAGCAAAGTGTCAGCAGGGCTGGTTTCTTCTGGAGATTCCTGGATCAAATCCATGCTGTGTTTATTATAGCTTCTGAAACTGCCAATATGTCTTGGCTTATGTCTGCATTACCCCTACTGCTTACATCGTCACGTTGTCTTTTCCCCTTTTGTGTCAAAGTCGCTCAACCTTACACTTACGGACACTTATTATTATGTTTAGAGCCCACCGATAATCTAGGATAATCTTCCCATCTCAGAACTCTTACCTTAATCACCTTCATATTTTGATATCTAAGGTGATATCTACAGATTCACAATCAGGCTGGATATCACAACTGGAGGTGTTTGGGAGCCATTATTCAGGACATTGCAGCTACCATGTGGGTGTCCAGTTGTTTTAGCTCCTGATAATACTACATAGTCTGTCTTTCTCATTCATATTCATGACCAGGTCTGTCATACATCACAGTCACACATGTGTGCATCTGTTTTGACTTCGCTGTTGTTTTCTCTCTGTGATTTTACACCCTTTGCCATACTACATTGTCTTGATTCCAATAGCTTTATAATAAAAGTACAAATCCCCCAAGAATATTTCTCTTAAAATGTCTTTATATCAAATCTTCTATTTCACATTTAAATTTTAGAATTAACCCATCAAATTATTCTGGAATTTTGTTTAGCAGAGCACTGAATTTATAAATATAGATCAACTAGGGAAAATTGGCATCTTTGTGATACTGAATCTTTTCAAGAATACTGTGTATGTAATTCGCCATTTTTTTTACATCTTTGTTAATGTCTTTCTATAAAATTTTACAATTTTTCCTTTGCTGGTCTTAAATCTATAGAGTCCACCAAAAAAAGGTGTACCCAATTCAAGAAAAGGAAAATTTGTATAAATATTTTAATACTAAATTCATTGAGACATCATCAGATTAATGCAAGTTACCTTTGGCCTCTACAATTACAAGAGGTTCCCAAGGTGGTGGCCATGAGCTTCCAGTCATTTATTAGTACAGCAATATGCCACTTGGTAACCTTGGTCACTGAGAGATTACCTCACATACACTTTCGGTTTCTTCCCTAAGGGCCATCATTGTAGTGGGTTTTCTGCCATATACAGCATCCAGAAGGGTAACAACATTTGTTGAAAAAAAAATCATGATAATTTTCTTATTTCCTGAAGTGTGTATACATTTTTTGGTGAACTCTGTATTTTGTTGATTCATTTCTAGCTACTTTATATTCTTGTTGCTGTTATAAACAGTATCCTGAGAATTAAAATTTTTATTGTTACTGAATCTAGAAAGGCAGTTGACTTTTCAGAATTGATCTGATAGCCCCCAAAGTCTTACTCATTTTTTAACAATGTGTTTATAGATCCTTTAGGATTTTCCAGGTAGAGTTCTCAGATATGTGGTAATGGCAGTTTGTTCTTCCTATTTGTGCTTTCCCCTCCTTTCCTTATCTTGCTGCACAGGAACAAGTATGCTCTTGACCATCTAAGGTATCTTAACCTGTTCGCATTACTGTAACAAAATACCATAGACTCAGTGGTTTATAAGCAACAGAAGATGATCCCTCGCAGTTCTGCAAGCTAGGAAGCCCAATATCCAGGGGCCAGCAGATTTAGGGCCTGCGAAGGCCCATTCCTCATAGTGCTAGCTATATAGTGTGGATCCTAAGTGTTTCCCAAAGGCCCACGTGTCACAGGCTTGGTCACCAGCCTGTGGTGTTTAGCGGAGGTTGCAGAATATTTAGGAGATAGGGTCTAGTTGAAGGACATCGGGTCACTGGGGGGCTCTTAAAGGAGATATTGGGCCCCTGGCCCCCTTGCTTCCTGGCCACCAGGAGGTCACGTATCTTCCTCTGCCACTTGCTCATGCTGCGATGTACTGTTCTGCCGCAGGCCCAAAGCAATCAGGGGCTAAAGCCTCTGGAACAAAATAAGCTCTTTCGTCCTTAAAGGTGATTTAGCCCAGGTATTTTTTTTCCATAACAGAAAGTCACCTAACAGTGCCTTGTGGCTAAGTTCTTACCCCATAGAAGACACAGACAAGCCTCTGCAGGCTTCTTTTTTAAAGACACTAATCTTGCATTCTTAGATCTGGTAATCTGAGCAACTTCGTTGGAGATAACAATATGTAATATAACAACTGTTGTTAATACCTAGCATCTTGTTTTGAAATTCCGTGTTGTTTTTGTTTTTGTGTTGTTTTGTTTTTGTTGTTATTTTGTTATTTTTTCTCTTTAAAATAAAAAAAATTTTTTTAAAGGCACTAATCCCATTAATGAAGCTCCATCTTAAATATCCAGTCACCTCCCAAAGTCCCCCCTCACTTTGGGGATTATGACTTCAGCACATGAGTTTGCGGTTGTTGGGGACACGTTTAGAGCATAACAGATGGCAAGTTTTCAAAAGCCCATAGTTCGCATTTTCTGGTATTTAATGCAGCAAAGCTATTGCATTCTGGGATTTCAGGCTCATTAAAGGGGCTCAGAGTATCGCTCCTCTCGGGTATGAAACCAGGACACTATAATCATAGATGACAAATTGCTTTATTCTCAGAAATACTTTACGGAATCTGTCCTTGAGTCTTAGAAGTTCTTTTGTGCTTGTCCATCTTGCTGCCTCTTGCCAAGATAAGAAAAAATATCTGCTCAGAAAATCTTATGGAGAAATAACATTTATAATGTGACCCTAAAATTTAGATGAATGCTTAGAAATGCAAGGCTGGTTATTACTTGTACTCCCATTCTGTCCTGGCTGGGGAAGTGGCTAGCTACTGAGGAGACGCTCCTTTGAAGTAATTAATATTTCCCAAAAAAACATTATTATAGCACATCTCCATTTTTTTAAAGAAAGGCAGTCAAGGTAACAGATGGAGCAAGTTTTAGGTCTGACAGTTATAAATAGTCCTGCAATTTATTTCACATGTCTGTAATTCTCTTTCTTTGCCATTCTGAAAGTTGGATCTCAATCAAAGTACATTTCTCTTGACCAAGGAGTAAAAAAAATTGTTGCAATGGATTAAAACCCTAAAATGATGATATGGAGCGACAATGTTTGGTTCTTCTGGAAGTTTTATTCATGTTCTAGACTGCTGTTGCTTTAACACCTGATCTTTAGAGGAACCCCTTTTCCAGGGATCAAATGGAGTTGGGGAACCTTCTCAATAAATCAGCTGTCCCAAGTATAGCTGTCATGTTTCTTGTTTCTAGTGGTCTAAGTAATACTTGCCCGGTGATCACTATGCTGCCAAGCACTGAGTGGAACGAAAGGGCAACATTCTTGTCTTTAAAAGGACAGTCATGGGGAGAAAGCATTAAAGACACAGAAGCTAAATAGCAATACAACATAGTGGGACATAAAACATCTCAGGAGTAATGACGAGAACAAACTATAGTTAATCATTTCGTTGTTCCGTATTTGCTGTAACACTGATCTAACAAAGTATGGAGGATATTCTGAATGTTCCAAATGTTGCATACAGAACAAATATATTCTTTTTTCCTTAAAGAAGTTTAGATTTGAATGATAGAAATATAAGGAAAACCATCAAACTATAAAGTATTTTCAAGAGTGGTAATGTCCCCACTGCTGAGGAAGACATGGAGAAACAGGAACCTTAAGTATTATTGATGCTTCTGTGTAATTAGTAAAACCATTTGGGAAGGTGCTACGGCTATAGCTACCAAATGTCAAATGAGCATCTTTAGTTCTGGAAATTCTACTTCCAATAACGGTGGACTGGGTTATTCGGATTCTCTCTCCCTCTCCTTTCCATCTCCCTCTCTGTCTTTCCCTGTCCTCCCCTTTTTCCCACTACCTCTCTTTCTTCTCTCTAAGAACAATTAGAAAAGATAAGCAAAATATTTTTAAGAAATGTTTTGAAGGCAAAAGAGAACTACCAGGGCAGTGAAGAACGGGAGGACCAAGTTCCAAATGAAGGAAATCAAAATCATAGACTTTGGGGCCACTTTATTCTTAAAGACACCATCTTTTTGGCAAAAACTGCAGAGTTTAAATGGTTGGTCGGGTTATGAAAGAAAACATAAGTATTCCTTTCTGAGCTATTCAAGCAGTAAGCTCCCTGGCAATCTCCCAGGCTTCAGAGTGGGGCCCAGTGAACTAGAAACTCAACATGGGCCGACCATCACAAACCTGAAGCCTAGCTTTGAACCATTTTTCTCTTATTAATTTAAAGCAGTTTTTCTCCACCGAGGTTCCAAAAGATATTTAATCCTTAATGTCCTAAAGTATTTATTATTTATTAGGAATTTGCTCTTTTTTATATCTAGGATAGTACTAGGCATATACTCTTCTCAGAAAAGTGAAAAAGAAAATACTCTTGTAAATGATATGCAGCACGACTTAATTTTCTGGCAAAATCTTAGTTGAGAACACTGAAATTGAGTTTTCTGGAATTGTAAATGCCCCCAAGTTATCATCCAGAAGCTAGAGGAAGATATCTTCTGAGGCCTTCAAATCACCTCTATAATTTTTATATACACTGATTAGGATTCAATCAATAGATAACTAAGCATATAAGGAAAACAGTGTGGTAGGAAACCAAGATAAACAATAGAAACAACCCATTAAAACCTAACATGGGATTAGCACAGATTTTTAAAATGTTTTTATCAGACAAAATTAAGCAGATACCTGGAAACTATTAACAAATTAATGGGAAGTCTTAGGGTTGAAAAGTTATATAACAAATTAAGAACTCAGTGAATTTAACAACCTGTTAGGTATAGCCAGAAGTAGATTTAGTAAACTGAAAATTAGATAAATTAAAATAAAATGTATGAAAATACTGAATCATGTGGAGACAAAACAGAAAGAGTATAAGAATCAAATGGAAATCAGCAAACAGTGTGGAGTGCATCTGTGGGGTGGCATGTGTGTTTGTGTGTGTGTGTGTGTGAGAGAGAGAGAGAGAGAGAGACAGAGACAGAGACAGAGACAGAGACAGAGACAGAGAGACAGAGAAGTAATATTTGAAGATAATGCCAGAAAATTTTCCAAAACTGACATCAGGCACAGATTTGCCTATTCAGTAAGTGCTACACCCCCCCAAAGGAAAGATACAACCTGGCTAAGAACACCATGATAAAACTTTCAAAAACCAAAGACAAAAAGCATTCTGAGGACAAGACCCATCACCTCAAATGAGCAATAAGACTCTGGGATGACTTCTCAACAGAAATAGTGGAATAATATGGTATCTTCAAAATACTTGAGGAAAATATAGGAAAATTACCCGTGAATAGGTGTCGAAGGATAGTAGTTACCCTGCAAATAGTCATAGTGAAAAGTTGGAAACCACTTAAACGTCCAGTGGGAGATTTAAACAGTTATTCATCTACCATGCAACCACTAGGAAAGATAAGATAGATCCTTAGATAACCATATATTAAAATACCTCAAATACATTTTAAGTGAAGAAGCAGGATACAGAATAAAGTGTAGCATAGACGCTCATTTATATCAACACTATTTTGATATATTTAAGCATAGAAGATAGGAACCAAAATGGTAACAGAAGTTATATTTGGTAGAATTATGAGAACTTTCGTGTACTGTATAATTTTTAAATAATGATCATGTATTATATAGTGAAGATATTTCCATTTTTAAAAAAGCAAATCATAAAGCCAGTTGGTTACCGTTTGTGAGTCCATTGTGTGCATTTTGTAGCAGATACTGTTAAGTGCATTCCATTAACTCCATACGGAAGAGACTGCAAAGTAAGGGTCCAGGTAACAACTCCTAGACCCATATCACTAACACTCTGGATCTTCCTAAATCTAGAGAAGCTCAGCGCGAACAGTATCCTATGGAGCCCCATGGGAGCCCCATGGCGGCTCTTATTTTATACGAAGCATTAAGCAGTGGTCACCCTTCTCTGATCTGCAGAAATCACCTTCTTCTATAAGAAACTTCAGAATAGCATTACAAATTAGGTTAATGTTTTAGTGTCTGATTTTTAATTTATACACAATAATTGTATGTATATATTGAATACAGCGTGATATTTTGATACATGTATAAGGTAATGATCAAATCAAGGTTGTATATTAAGCACCTCCAACATTTACAAGTTTTTCATGTTGGAAGCATTCAAAATCCTCTCTTCTAGCTATTTTGAAGTGTAAATTATTGCCAACTCTGGTTTTCGTCCTGTGCTCTGAAATACTACAATTTAATCCTAACTGTATTTTTGTACCTATTAGCCAACCTTCCCCTTTCATCCCTTGCCCTGACCCCTCTCTGGTAATCAGTTTGTCTTAGTTACTTTTCTCATTGGTGAGATGAAATACCCAGCATCCAAAGTTAAAGGAGGAAAGCTTTATTCTAGTTCACAGTTTGTATAGGCTTCAGCTGATAGTTAGCTGGCTCCAAGACAGGGTGACAGAGGGGCATCACAGAAGAAAAGCAGTTCATGACAGGCAGAAGGCAGCAAAGCAGCAAAGTAGCAAGTGACACGCAGCAAGTAGCAGCAGCAGCCCTCTTTGTCTCTCAGGTTTTGTCCATGCTGTCCACTCTTAGGCCAGGTAGCACTTATTTCCAGGGTGGGGCACCCTTAATCCTAGCACCACTTCATGAATCAATCCCAGCCCCTCCAAAAAGCCTTATCTCTGACTTCAAAAGGCTTTCAGGGGACATTTAGACACAAGCAATAACTCTATTATACCCTCTACTTCTATGCAATCAACTTTTTAAGCTTCCACATATGGATTAGAACATGAAGTATTTGTCTTTCTATGCCTGGAGGTTAAATTTTTTAATTGTCTTTTTTCTGCTAAAGTGTCAGTCTAAATTGCAATATGGGTTGTTCCCTAAATGTAAGAATCTAGCTGTCTTCCTGTTCCTAAAGATAAGATGAATCTTCGATATTAGTTAATTTGCAGTTCCCTTTGTGCAGTGCAGGCAGCTGTGTAAGAATCTTGACTGTTTTCCTCAATAACAAGTAGTGGATGATTGAGGTAATAAAGCGCACCAATTGGAGTAATAAAGTCTGAATTATTTTTAAAGGCCGAGAGATCCGTCTCCCCCTCCGAATCAAAGGAGAAGGAATAGGACCTAAGATTCACTTCAACTTTGAATTCCTGGATATTGGGAAAGTTTTCACTGGATCCACACATTGTTACGAGGTGAGTGCTAGAAGTGTTTGTTGAGGCTTCAGCAGTACTTGGCTTTTTAATTTTTTTAAATTTTATGCGCTTTTACTTCGTAGCAAATTTGTGTAATTTCAGCCATTTGCAATTACTCATTCTGATTCAGGCCCTAAAATGCTGACCCCTCTCTCTGCCCCTCACTGAGAGGGTCCACTTTACCATCTTCATCAGTCCCCATTAACTTGACTAGAAGCTAAAAGGCATCAAAGCCATCATTTAATTGGCTTTATCCTCTTCATTTCATGGGTTTCAAAGGGGGAGCCATAAATACCTCTCCCCATCTGTTTAGCACTTGTTCTTGGACAACATAGATCTTGCATATCTGAACAGAGAGAACGCTTTACATTTTCTAGAATATCCCTAATGCACTCATTTAGTCCCACAAAATCCATACAAAGTTGCTACAATTACTGCTCCCATTTTATAGCTGAGTAGGCTGAGCCTTAGAGAAGTTTTACTAGTTACTAGATAAATCCAGAGTAAAGGCTCAGCAGTACTGTCTTCCAGCAGGGACTCTGAAAGCTAAACTCCTTCCATCCTCTACTCAGCCACTTCTTCTAGGTGCCCTAAAGATTGCAGCCTCTTCTGCAGTGAGGCTGGCAAGACAGGAGAGAACATTCAGGGATGTGCACAAGGTTTTTATAAGAGGTGGCGCACGGTGCTGTCATTCACAGTGCACCATCTGCATGCGGCTGCAAAGGAGGCTGGGAATGTGCTCTCGCACTGTCAGCACAGCAGAGGAGGAGGCGGGTTCAGGCAACAGCGAGCCCGACCGCTAGACAGTAGAGTCCTTAAGTATCTTGACCAGTCACACAGCTGACAAATGTTGTGAGTCCTATACCACTAGCGCCCTCTGTCCTTTTCTGGGAGCAGTAAGACCTTTGCTGGTCTTTGGATCCTTCGGGCTCTTGCTGGCCCACTCTTCCATCCTGGGCAAATCTGGCCAACTCAGCGCTCAGCCCAGCCCACCCTGGCATGGGGACAATGTCCTTCACCCACATGTTCACTAGGGTTAACTATGGCCTAATGGGATGATGCAAAAGGTAAACAGAGACATTAATGTCCCAAGGAGATGGAATATACTTGGGAACACAATCTGAATGCAGAAACCAGTCTCATGACTCAAAAACTGAAAAGTAGCACAATATATACTGCATCATTCTATACTGCATTTGAGAAAAGAATACAATACTTATTATTAATCAATTTTTATTCTGTAATTCATCCAGTGTGAATTTTCGTTATATTTTATTGTACTTTGTGGATGCCACATCAGAAAAGGACGCTTAGTTCTGACACAGAATGGATCGGGTTTCCCTGAGTGTAATAATAATTTCTTACAAACTTAATAGACATCAACTTTAGGCCACCACTTTCCAACCTCCCTGGTTTTAGCAGTACAAAAGTACAGTCCGCTGAAGTATTCCGGGAGGTGATGCATCGGACGGGACAGTCTGGAAAGCTGAGCAGTGGCAAGGAAGGACATGCTCAGGTGCCTCTTAGGAGACTATTTTGCCATCTCTGCATATTTAATGCTGATGCCTCACTGCATCTCTCTTTCAATTTATTACATTACCTACTCAAGGCAAATTTGAATAACTAGCTATTCCCCTTAGTCACTGCTGAGCTTAGCAGATACCTAAACAATAAACGATCACCTCATGAGTATATGCATCCTCAGTGTAATTAACAAGGAAAAAATGGAAGGTGCAGTTCTATTATCAATGCCCCCCCCTGGAGCTGGACCACAGGGTAAGAACATTACCAGCTATCAGAAAACCTCAGAATCAAGTCCTGAACTATTTGTTAGATTCTGTACTCACAAGTAGGTACTTCTTCAGCAGGAGTAGGAGAATGGCAAGCATATTCTTGAAAATGGAGGAACTAACACTACAGAAAATCTGGGTAAGATAGTCCTGTGAACCACTCCCCCCCCAAAAGCAAACAAACACATAGGCAATTTGAAGAGAAAGGGGTCTTTAAGTTACCTCTAGTGCCTTTAAGCTGCATAGGAGTTACCACTAGCTTTTGTCAGTTGCTTCTTAAGCACAGGTAAATTCTGCTTTTCATTAAGGATATAAGTTACAGTTGTTAATACTTATGGCCATTATTTGCCTGGCACTCCTCTAAAATTACCTAAATTAGTAAATGTAATCTTGAAACAGTATGACAAGTTAATGGTACAAATGGAGAAACAGGCACAGAGAAATTACAGGGGTTGTCTAAGGTCACACAGCTCAGAAGTCACTGGCACAGCTGGGGTTTGAATCCAGGCGGTTTTGCTCCAGTGTGCCCGGTCCAAATCACTTTTTCGTGCAGTCTCTTTAAAAGAGATGAAGGGTAAAGCACAATCCAATGTACCAGGGAAAATGCAGAATGAGGGAAATGGTAAATAAACATAAAAAGACGCATTGAATTGCAAGCAGCCTTTATTTATGTGCCTGTTCTACTGCACTGGCCATCTTTTCTTGGCACACATGCTTGTCTCCCTCTGCAGAGGCCTCTGACTTTAGCTTCTCTTCTACCTGTGAAGCAGCCTGAGCCCCTGAACTCGGTCTCTTCAGCCTGGCTTGGACCCCATCCCTTGGCCACCTTGCCCTCTTCCCTGCTGACAAGGACAAGCATCACTTGGTGGTGCTTCCTCTAGGCAGGGGCCCTGAGTAGGCCTCATCTCATTAAATACAGATGCACCCAACCTCCTCTGAAATACCTGCCCACTGCTCTGCCACGCCCACCCTCCAAACAGGGAATTTAAAGTAGCCAAACACTATTTTCTCTGCACCCACTCACTCCCTAAACGTTTGTCCTCTGCACTCTGCAGTCATACCCCATTACAATCACTCTCTTCTTCAAGGTCAGGAATAACCTCTAAGTAGAAATAAAAACCCTCCGTTACCTTTTTTCAGAGCTTATTCTGCTGGCCCTTGTCCACACTGGACCTCTTCTGGGAATGCTCTTTCCTCAACGGCTAGCTTTTGGACGTGCTGTGCACATTCCTGTTAGCCCTCTGCATGTCTTCAGTGCTGTAGCTGTGGGCTTGGGGGAGTCCATATAAAACAAGAGACCATGCTTTTCACCCTCCTAGATGTAAGGACAGCATTGGCAAGGAATGGAGATGGTATCTTTGGAAGCTAGGAAGAAAGCAGTGCACCTGGTGCGGATTCATGTATAGGAATAGTGGAGGTGGGACAGGAGCGGCAGATGAAGACTAATGTGGGGGTTCTGAGCATCAGGCAAGAGCTGCTTATACACACACAGACACACACACTCGCACACACAACTAGTTGTGTAACCAAATATGAGCAGTAATGTGGTGCCAGAAAATTAGCGGACTAACTTCATTTTAAAGAGGACACTAGAAACATAGGCTTAATTTTTCACTTGAAAGTCCTGCCTTCACACATGCAAAACATCAGAGTTTCCATTTCCCCCCGAGTTTTCTTTGGGTTCTAATTATGGTGCTAAATAATGCAGCCACTTGCTTGCATGCAATTGCTTACAGGTCCCTTAACCTCTCCCTCCTTGCCTTTTATTGACACAGGCTGTACTGTCCAACAAGGGCAGCATTGACGCCCTCTTCCACGTGGCTCCTCCAGCCTCGGCTTTGGGGGCCTGCTTTGCTTTCAGTCCCAAAGAAGGTATCGTTGAACCAAGTGGAGTCCAAGCCGTCCAGATATCATTCAGTTCTGGCATCCTGGGGCACTTTGAAGAAGAGTTCCTGATCAGTGTTAAGGGGTGCCCTGAGCCCGTGAAATTGACCATTAGGTAAGGCACGGTTACAGCCAATGTGGACACTGAAGTTTTTATTCGCGGCTTTTTGGGTCATATCTTAGATATCTGTAACTATCTTTATTGATATGAATACTTCAGGGTGATGGGATGTGTTAAGTTTCCACAGTGCTTCACTCATGAACACACGTTATATATGCAGATACTATTTGGGGTCTAGTTTCTCTAGGTTTTGACCTTACAATCCAATGATGATAAACCTTTTAGAGATGAGTGTCCAAACTGAAACCCAAAACCCACTTATTTATAGCAAAGTGCCAAACACTGCAATGAAACCTGAGTACTGAGATTTTAATATAGAAAAATCAACTCATACATTAACATATTTGTCTTTAAAAGATGCATACCATAGGTTCATTACCACTATCACAAGAATTTGAATTTTTGTATTATTTTTGTTCCCTTTAATGTTTCAATCAATCTTGCATTCTTATATCTGGTAATCTCAGCAACTTCACTGAAGATAACAATATGTAATATAACAACCACTGTTAATTCCTATCATTTTATTTTGAAACCCTATATCATTTTTATTGTTTTATTATTCATTGTTATTTTGATATTTTTTATTCTCTTTAAAATTTTTAAAAAGAATTTTAACATTAGTTTCCAACTACTGTCCATATTTTAGGATGTTTGAAAAAAGTAAGGTATTAAAGTAATATCTAAATAAAATCATCTTCAAGCTTTTGCTGTTATCACAATTTTTCTAAACCTTTGTCTTTTGTTATTATTTTAAGGAAATTCTTTAAACTATCTTAGTTACTTATTTTTTTACAAAGAGAGTCTACTTATAGTTAACCAAGACTGGATACTTGCAGCTTTTATGTCAAAAGTCTTTTGCCTTTTATATTTATTTATGTTTTGGTACCATGCATCAAACTCAAGACCTGGCACTTCCCAGGCAGGTGCTGTGCTGCTGATCTATATCCCCCCTGGCCCAGAAGTCTTTTAATGACTGTTCCAGGTGCTTCTGGTAAATGAAAGTTATTAGTAGCAGAATTTATCTTCAGATTTTGAAAATAAGTTATCTGCAGCCAACCTATTGGGCAGATACACAATTTTGATTACGGGTGCTTAAAAAATATATCTTCAGAATAAAAAGATTGTATCTTCAGGACACATTGCTCTGATACTGTTTGGACTCCACAGCACCAACTGGTAACTACCACGGCAGTCTTTTTTATTATGTTTGCAGTTACACGGTCCTCTTACATCTATAAGCTGAGGTGTGTCTTGGGGCTTTGAGTAACACAGAATGGAGACAGACACATCTGGCCTGAAAGGTCCTAGGAAAATGTATTGATCTTATGTCTACTAAAAATATGGAATCTCAAGAGTGGCTTAAAAGTGATTGTTATTAATTCTCAAACTCTAAGTACTCCTGTTACAGACTGGCTGTGTCCCCTCAAAATTCGAGTATCGAAATTCTAGGAGCTGGGGATATAGCTCAGTGGAATAAGCGCCTGCCTGGCAAGCGCAGGGTCCTGAGTTCAATCCCCAGTACCGCCAAAAAAAAAAAAAAAAAAAGAAATTCTAACACCCAGGACTTCAGAATATGACTGTTCTAGGAGATAGATCATTCAAGTGGGTAATTAAGTTAAAATTAATTAATTATGTAGAATTTAATCCAATATGATTGGTGTCCTTTCAAGAAGAGGAGATTAGGACTCAGACACACACATAGAAAAAGCCCAGGCAAAGACATAAAGAGAAGAAGGCCATCTACTAGCTGAGGAGGGGGCCCTCAGGAAAAACAACCTTCTCAGCACCCACTCTTCCAACAATAGAAGTAAATTTCTGTTGTTAAGCTGCTGAGAGTATGGTACTTTGTTGTGGCAGCCCTCGTAAACTAATACAACTGCCAACAACTAAGGAGAGCGAAGGGATGTGCCTCAAAGGTTCTATGGCATGGCCAGGACAGCCCCTCACAATCATCTTTTTTTCAAGTCTCAAGGCGTATCAGAGATACTCACAAGACATTTACAGTGTTTTCTATACTACATCTGTGTTTGTTACTTTAAAAATTATCTTTCAAATATTTGAATAACATTGACTCCTCAGAAGGTGCACCACACCACATGTATCCTGGCCCACAACTGACACCCTTCTGGCATGGGTACAGTGCACATGCGTACAGTGCAAGAAGCACACAAGCACACCTTCCCTCTGCAAGAACATCACCTCACTTCCCACCTCGTAGCAACCACATATCATGACAAGCAGTTCATCTGGTCCCTTGAGGTTCCCAATAAGCGCTAGAAGATGAACTCTTAAAACTTTTGAATCAAGCTTCTTGTCTTCTTGGCATCAGGGAATGTAACTCGGCATCATAAGTACCCTGCACAATGTCTACACATAGACAAGACTCTAAGCAAAAAATGGGGAAGATAAAACTGTAAAATTATGCTCATATGAACATGGAAAACAATTAATGAGTAAACTTTATGAATATGGATATAAAGAGTTCTTCACAAAACACTAGCAAACCAAATCCAGAAATATATATAAAAATACTATATACCATGCTCAAGTAGGATTTATCTCAAGAATGCAAGTTTGGTTCAACATAACAAAAATTAATCAGTGTAGGTTATCTGAATAACCACTTTGAAGATAACAATATGTAATACAACAACCATTGTTAATTTCCTATCACCTTGTTTGAAATTCTGTATCATTTTTATTGTTTTGTGTTGTATTGTTTATGTCTTTTTGTCATTTTATTTTTCTTCTTTTGTCTTTAAAATAAAAAATTAATCAGTATAATACACCATTAATGTCATATATATTAATCAAAGAAAAGCCCCACATGATTAGCTCAGAGAAAACAAAAGCAAAAAAGGCATTTGCCAAAATTCAACAATCTTTCATGGTCTAAAAAGAAACAAATTCAACAAACTAATAAGAGAAGGGAATTTCTCCAGCATAAATCAAAGACCTACATGTGAGAGCTAAAACTATAAAGCAATTAGAAGAAAATACAGGCATAGTTGTGCATGACCTTAGATTAGGCAGTGATTCTCAAATATGATATTTAAGCACAAGCAACCAAAGAAAAGTAAATAAATTAGACTTAATCAAAATGTAAAATGCTTCAAAAGACACTATCAAGAAAGTAAAAAGTTACCCACAGAACGGGAGAATATATTTGCTATTCCCGTATATCTGACATATATATGAGGATGTTCCCATATAACTAATAAGGGACTTGTATCTAATATATATGAAGAATAGTTACAACTGATAATAAAAAGACAAATAATTCAATTTAAGCATTAGACAGAGCTTATAATAGGACAATGACATGAAAACTCTCAACATCGTCACTCATCAAGGATACAAAAATCAAAACCACAATGAAACCATCTTACACCCACTTGGGTGGCTGTAATAAAATGGAAAATAAAGGTTAGTGAAAAAGGAAAGTATCATAACACTCAGACACTGGTGATGAAAGTGCAAGGTATTGAAGCCACTTTGGAAAACGGTCTTAGAACACCTCAAACAGGTGCATAATAAGTCATCAAACAATACAACAATTTCATTCATAGGCATATATTCAAGATAAATGAAAATATATCTACACAAAATCCTGTACATGCATGTTCATAGCAACAGTATTCATAGTAGCCAAAAAGAAACACAATGTGATATATTCATACAGTGGAATTTTGTCTGATGATGAAAATGAATGCAAATGAATGAAACATGGATGTATCTTGCAACATAGTACAATGAATGAATGTTAAAAATATCTTGACAAGTAAGTAAAAGAAGCCAGTCACGAGAAATCACACATTACATGATTTCATTTATTTGAAATGTTCAGAAGAGGCAAATCCATGTAAATCAGTACACTAGTAGTTATTTAGGTCTCAGGGTGAAGGACAGCGTTTAAAGGACGTGGGATTTCTTTCTGAGATGATGAAAATGTTCTAAAACTGTAGTGATGGTTGCACATATCTGTGGCAATACACAAACTGTTGATTTGTGCACTATATGAGTGAGATGTGTGACTCATATTTCGATGAAGCTCCCATTTAAAAAAAAATTTTCCAGGATCCTGTAGGGTTGAATAATAATTCTGTCATTTCCTGGATGAATTTTTAAAAATCTGTCTTCTTTTAAAGACTCCAAAGTAGTAGTGTATATCACTAGCACTGTCTGACTACAGTAGGATGTACCTGGGTTTTCCACTATGATTAATAGGATTTAGCATTCTCTCAGATAAACTTAGACTAATGAGCACTCCAGTGGCTCTGTGGAGGGTAAGTCTCTGATTCCATCTTCCTGACATTAACATTTCCCGAGATTCCTATGCCACTGTCTTTTTTTATGTTCATTTCTGATCTCTTTCAGCCTGAAGGAAAACCAGACTGTGGGAAGATGTATATGAGGTTTTATCCCCAAAGTAATCACCAATTTATAAGAGAAACTGACCTGAATTTCCTTCTCCACTTCACTTCCTTTAAAGCTCAATGCTTCATGTGTCCAAAATAATCTAATACTTCAAACTATGAAAAGTAATTTGAAACCCTGATATATATCCTGAGTAAATGTCTAATTTTGAAGACTGACACACACACATAATTTATCGTCTGTTCCTATCCCTCTGCGTTAACACTTACTTCACCTATTACTTTGTCAGAAAAACTTTCTTGAGCCCAAGAAATGTCCATGAAGTTACTATTGTGGATTCTAGAATTTCATTTCTTACTTTTATTGTCAGGTATTTTAACCTCAATACCACATGCTTTTTGCCACTATGCCTTGAAACATCGGAACAAATATTATATTTTTGCTCTTTCTGTTTGCTCCTGCAATTGCATGGCATGATATTCTAAGTGGTTAGACAAATCACACTGTAAAATGAAAATAATTTTTAGAATTTCTCATGAGCAGTTTTCTTCCCTTCTATTTTTGCATGTGTAATTTGATAAAGTTTTAACTATAGCACGGTATATTTTGTATTCAACTTGTTTCACTGAACATAGAGTAATTCGATCAATCTCTTGCTTGGTCATGAAAATTATAATTATAAAACATCCCTGCATTGATCTATGGCAAAATCTTGGCACGTACTCTCCTAATATTCAGAGAATGTCCCTGCTAGAATTGTTATGGCCGCATCTAAGTCCAGATGGCATCATTCAGCCACAGATTTCTCAGTTGAAGTGCCTTTGAACAAATGTGATTGCTCTCTGGCTCTTTCAACTTCTGCACTAATTAAATGACTCATCTGTGCTATTTTGTTATCACTTTTCTTACTTTTCCTTTCTTTTACACTGGGGGAAAAGAAACTGAGGCTAAGAGAGGTGAGGTGACTGGCCAAGATCGCAGTGAGGTGGTGGTAGGACTGGAATTAAAACAGTTTTATGAAAGCATGGGACAGGGGTTAGTGGGCTCAGTGATAGCCTTTGATGGTATTGTGATTAGGACTATAGCTTTTATTTTTTGATGAGTTCATAATGACATGATACAAGTTGCATCTAAATTAACCACATTTCTACACCATTGGTTTAGTGATTGCTCTCCTCTGCCTGTGCCCTGTTTGCCGGGAGAAATGAGATTATAAGTAAATCATAGCATCATCTGCTAAGACCCATTTGAGTCTTGAAAAACAGTTTTTGAACTACTGTGATAGATACCTCCTAGTTCCTATTTGATGCCAACAAAGGTTTTTAGAACTTTCCCAGTTCCTACTCATTACCCTGAATTCACTGGATTCTCCCACTTTGTATTCCTACTTTCAGAGGCTGTGTCATTGGGCCTACCTTCCATTTTAATGTTCCCGCTCTGCACTTTGGCGATGTTTCCTATGGTGAGTAATTTTCCACTTTAAATTTAGAAATTGGATAGAATTTTTTTTTTGTTTTGTCTCTGCACTGGGAGAAGGTTTACGAACCATCTCTTATCATTTTTTAAATAGGTAACAGTCAAGAGGGTTGAGGATTGTTCCTTCCCTTCTCTGTGGCAGGGCATTTGGGTGCTGTTTCCTAGCTCATGTGTTCAAGTGGTTGCCATGTCCCAGGCACTAAGCACTGCCAGGCCATGGCCGTCTCTCCTCTTCCAGGAACAAGACAGAGAGCATCATGCTTCACTGTGCTACCTGAACACATTATACTGTGTTTAAATGCAGGTTCTAATTTGCCAGTCACGCTGTACAGCATCTCTGTGAAGTTTAAGGTAAATTGAGCGTGGTTTGGTTCGGGTGTTCCATCTCTCCCGGTTGAGGACTGTGCCATATTTTATTGTTCTTGTCTTCTCACTCGGTAGCTTCCCTGAGCCATTTCTTCCTGTCTGAGCTTCCCTGCTAATAGAAATGATAGCAACCTTAGCAGGAGCAGTAGCAAAAGCTCCATTTACTGGTTTTCATGTGTTTTAGCCACTGCTAAGTGGATTACATGCAGGACTATTTAAACCTTTTAGCAATCCTTTGTGGAGGTTCTACTTAACGTCTTCAATTTACGGGAGGAAGCCCTGAGCTGTGAGAGAGTTAAACAACTTTCTAAAGTCACACAGCAGGAGCAGAACCAGTATTTTACTTGACCTCTATCTAAATTCATGCCCAACAGGGAGAATGTTACTCCCAAAAAGATGAAAATTTGCTCTTGGGTAAAAAACCTAAACTATAACAGTGGTTTGGAGTCTGCCAAAATTCAACATTACCCAACAGAATCTTCTTCAGTGTTTGTTAGGCAGAATTTAAATCTAACTTATATCATATTTGATTAATTTGTTTCAGTTTAGAAGTAATTTACCTTTCTTTTTACAAGGTGATAATGAAAAACTGGTTGAGAAATTCCAGCTTCAATTCCCATTTCACAATCCTTTCCATTTCGTTTTATTGCCTCACATTTGTCTTGCTTCATTTTGAGTAGGCCCATCTACTTTGGGGGAAAATAGTTCTCTAGAAAATACTTATTCATAATGTCTTTGTCAGTTCCTATAACATTTGGGAGTTAGAGTAGCTTTGTTTATTCAGAACATGTCAATTTATACAGGGACCTGCCTTGTATATATTATATGGCATAAGGTAGATCCTGTAGAAAAATCTATACAAATGGAGTAGCTGCCTATTCCTATAGTGTTAGCAAACGGCTGGAGGGGTTTGTACAAATTAGTATGGTGTATTTGAGTGATAGGCTCTTCTGAAGGAAAATAAGAGTGATCTTGGTCATCCAAAGGCCAATTAGGAGAGGCAGACTCTCTCCAGGGTAAATAGGATTGGTGTACAATGTGAAGTGTATTTGTACACCCAAGACCTCTCCAACGGCCCTCCAAGTAGAGGCCACTGAGTCCAAGGGGCTGTCTGGACAACTGATACATGCCAGGAGCATGCTTTGCAGTGCTGTGCTACAAAGCCCAGCAGCAGAACACTCAGATCATACTGCCCCAGAGCGGGGAAACAGAACCCAAAGAAGCATCCCAAGTCAGTCACTCCAGGAAAACTCATGCTAACTGATTGTCCGCAATCTGGTGTATAGTTCAGCTCTGAAGTGTTCAGATAACTGCTGTATAACAATGGTAAACCAATTATTGAGCCCAAAGACTTCCTGAAACTCTCTTATATAGAATTTAGACACTTAAGTACATCAAGATTCTTAATATAGTGCAGCTCAGTGGAATGTGGCAAAGAGGAAGCATATCACAAGTCCTCAAAGTGCTGCATTTTGTTTTTAAATACTCATAGTATCCAGTGAGTGTCAATGACCACAAATACATCAGTAAGTACAAGGCCTTCAAAGCAAAGGTATAAATTTTTTAAAAGGCTGCTTCTAACATGAACAGTTAGAATTAAAGTTAGCGCATGCCAAGTGGAGGGTAGGTCACTAGTGATTTTCAGGTACAATTTTAACAGTGGTGGGAGAAGAAGCCAGACTGTCATGGATAAAGATACTCAAAGCAATCTGTGTCTGGCAGAGTATAAGCATTCTCTTAAATATACCTATGAAGCAGATTTTGTTGATACAAAATTACCACCACCAGCCAAAAGGCTGCCATGGTGGTTTTTAAATTTAAAAATAAATACATTTATTCAAGGTATTTAATATGCTCCCCTTTAGGTTCCATGTGACTCCGACATTCTAGGTACAGCAATGAAATCCACTCCCTTCACCCACCCCTATTCTACATAGCTTGGAAACCAGCAGGAGACTAGAGATTTATATGTGAAGTAGGTGAACCAAAAGATCTAGGGATTGGTGCAGCAGCTCTTGAAGCACTGTATAGATATAAAGGAATTAAATACAACTCAAAACATTGGATTGTGAGACTTCCATTCTCTACCTCTCCCCTCTGCTGAGCTCCCAAAACCCTGGCAGTCAAGCATAAAACTTACCTATTAACAGTTCACTAATATTGAGAAGTCCATGCAAAACATAGCATAGCAAGCAAATGAGTGAAAAGTTAAATAAAAAGTTAAATAGGAAGAAATGAAAAAATAGATTCATTTCAAAGTTCCAAAGTACACAGCACCCGCCTGGCAAGCACAAGACCCTGAGTTTGATTCCTGGTACCAAATAAATAAATACGTTTTTAAAAATGAAAGTTCTACCGTTAACCTAACAGAGTAGTCTTAGGAGAAGACAGTGAAAATAGCTAAAGATCATTATTTGGAAAGAGAATGACTGAGAATTTTTAAACTAAAGCAAAATCTTTGTGCATATAGTATACAACCGGACAAAGTAAATCCAAACATAGAAACATCGTAGTAAAACTCAAGAACACTTAACCTAAAGAGAAGGCCTTGAAAAATTATATACAAAAGAATAGCTTAACAGCAGTTATCTATGGTAGCAATGGTACCAAAACATAGTGCAATGCACTGTTCAAATTAATTGTGAGAAGATAATTGTTGGCCTAGAATTCTATGCTCAGAATTGAGCTTCTATGAACATCTGTTTTTTTGTGAGCATCTTTTTATGCAAAGGTCCACCTCAAAATTTAACTGCAAGGTCAGTTATTAGAAAGCTGTAAAGACATTAATGCATTTTTTACAGTAGTCTTCCTTCAAGCTGAAAGAGGGGAGAGATTCTGAGGTTGAGGTTTTAGAGAAGGGTTTTTGAACTTAAAGAGGAATTAGTTTCTGACAATATTTAGTTATGACTCAGACTGATGAAAGATTTGTAACCACATGGATCTTTTAATTATTATTTTGTAAAGCAAACAGTCTAAATTCCAGAGAGAGCTAAGCTGATCTGATGGATATCAGAACTAAAAGCAAAACTCTTTACCAAAGAATTCAAAGAGCCTCAGAGATCTTGGCTAATTTAAAATCCATAATACTATTTTTGCATTTTTGTATCTACACAGAGACTGTAGATCATGAAATTCTTGATCAAAGGGTTAACATACTCTGAGATCTAACTCTTCTAGAACAAGGTGATAGCCCCACGTAGGAAATTCACAGTCTGTAACTTCCTGGTCAGAGTTGTGGCAGTGATCTTTCTGTACAGGAAAGTTCAAGCCCACCTGAGGAATTTGCAGACAATGATACAAGCACATATTCTGAAATACGAGACTTGGGCATCCTCTATCTGCATTCTGGAAACCCATATGCACAGTTTTCCTAGAGTATGATATCAGGATGTGGGGCAGGCACCAGCCACTGTCCAACTACAAAGGAGAAGACTTCCTATTGATTCTTCTTCAGAAACCATCTTATCTCTTCTTTGCTGGGATCTGTGGTATAACATTTTGTCAAATATCATCTTAGATTTGGGAACATAGTTAGTATGTGAGAGACCATGGGAGTAGGCAGGAGATCCCTGTTGCAGGCAATGTTTGTTTTCTACATATGAGTCTGAATTTTGTCTAAAATGGATTGTTTGTACAGTATGTGTTTACTTATTGGCCATATTCTGAATTATTTCCATAAATAACTACAAAAGAGCCACCTGAGTTGCATAATGAGCTGCCAACACAGTTCTCTTTGCTTTATGGAGACTTCTATTTTACTAGAAAAATTAGGAATCTACTATCTAAACTATCCAATGGATTACCCAACAGTGTCTCCTTTGTAATTTAATTTTTGGTCTTACATGTTAATCGACTTAAAACTCTATTTAGATAGGGATTGTTCTTGAGTAGAGAGGTCCTATTCCAAATGATGTGCTATGTTTTTAAAGAATTATAAGTATTTTTGCTTGTAGCTTTATGATCTTCAATTGCTAATTTCTTCAAGAAGTCTTAGGGCTTTTTAGAGCAGGTAAAAATATGCAAATTGAAAGAGCATTGACTCTTCTGAGAATGTTGTTTATTCAATCATTATGTCGGCACTGGAGAAGTATGACTTGCCTCCGTGAATCCTTAAACATTCTGCCAAGTCATGTTGTTAATTAATCCAAGAAAAGGCAAGTAAATATGGACCTTTCCTCTAACAGATACTAAGTGAAGGGTGCATAGAGGTCTGTAACATAAAACACTTCCATTCACAACAGAACAGTACAACCAGGGATAACATTCACATTAACTGCCATTCAACCTTTTACTGGTATCCCAGTCCCTCAGGATTCTTGACCAGCAAGATGAAGTATAGGGTAGCAATATGAGGAATTGTTCTGGCTCGATTATACGTGGTTTTAGTCTAGTGAAAAGCTTGTGGTTTCAGGGAAGTAGACTGAGCAATGGTTTTGGACACCTACCTGACTCTATGGGATCTGCTGTTTGTAATAGACTCTATTTTACTAGAAACTTTAACCCATAAGTGATCAGGTAAAATGGGGAAAGGTATTTACAGTCTGAAGAGCCATTATCAGGCAGGTTCAGGAAAGTGAAGTAGGGCAATCACGTGACTGAGAAACTGACTTTTTAGCAGTTCTTCTGGAATATCCAAGAATAACCCTTCAAGAGAAGATTCTTCAAGAGACCAACTGTGTATTATCACAGCAGGGTACAAGGTAGAAGAGAGGCCTTGCATCCAGGAGAAATAAGCACTTGTGTTATTTTATGGTGACAGATATTTTTGTTCTGAAAGTGGCTGCAGATACGGCAGTCATTGAGGGAATCCAAAATTGGACCCCAGTATATTTCTTTCCTGGCAAAGAAGATCCATATCTCTTAAGAAGGGGGAGCACAAGTCTCTCCAAACTGAGCATAAGAAAGATGGTTATAACACGGCAAAGCAGTCTTGTCTGAGGGAGATAGAAAGTCGGTATTGGTATCTGGCTGGCTCTAAAGCAGTTCACTGAGTAAAAGACTGTGTCATCAACCCTGAGCTCATGAGACTTGGGTCCAGAACTGATTTCATCATATCTTAATATTCTCTGGGTCATGCCACAGCAGAACCATACTGGATTCTCCTTTCCCACACTGGCAAATAAAAACAGCATGCATGAGATGGGCAGCATGGCACACACCTATAATCCCAGCACTCTGGGAGTCTGAGGCAGGAGAACAGCCAAGATTGGGACTAGATTGGGCAATTTACTGACATAGTGAGACCATCTCAAAAAATAAAAAAGGGTAGCTCAGTACAAAGGCCCTGGGAAGGTCAGTTTCCAGCACTGAAAATAAAGACCAAACATGATTCTGTGTAAAAAAAAATTCTGTATTTTATTTTTTAAATATATGCAAAATATACTTCTTCAAGACAGCTTAACAAATGGATAATAAAGACTGCTTCTTTGGAAGGACTTAGGTAACAATCAAGGGGATTGTCTGGTATCTACTGTGGACCCTGGTACATGGTAAGTGCACTATAGATACTCACTGCATGGGTGCATGAAACACACTTATTGTTAATGTACTTGCAAACAATATTTAAGGCAATTTAGAGTTAAGTACTGATGAGCTGTATCCAACGTTAACAAGGTTGGACATTGTTAAGGAGGTTGATGGCCAAGAAAGTCTACTGGGGGGGCATTTATTTCTCACCTCATATTTTGTTTTCCAGGATTTCCTCACACCTTGATGTGTTCACTCAATAATACGTCTTTGGTCCCGATGACCTTCAAACTGCGCATCCCTAGGGATGGCCTTGGCCAGAAAAGCATCCCAGGCTGTGAACAGGCTTCAAGCAAAATAAGACTGTCTGGGACCAGTGAAGAAACACACACAGTGAAGCCAAAAGAATTCACCATCACTCCCAGCTGCGGCACCATTCGCTCCCAGGGATTTGCTGCTATCAAGGTAAAGTGCCGTACACAGCCTTCCGGCACACGCAGCCCAACAGCCACCCTTCAAGCAGACCTCACCTGGCATTCTGTCTCTCTGCCCAGTGGCAGTGGAAGGGGTTCTTGTCAACTCACACAGGGAAGTAGCTCTATGGGAAATAACTCTGGCAACAAAGGAAACCAGACACAGATACATTCCGTGAAAAGAAAGTGACATAGGTCCCAGTGGATTTCCACTAACCCAGATGCATTGTCTTCCCTAGAACCATGGCTTCTAGGTCGTATCTGGTGAAACCACTGCTCTGTACAGATAATCCACACATCGGTGCCAGTAGATAACAGTAGAAGAACTCACTGAGAATTAGATTCTTCTTTCCTTCAGACCTGGATCCTTTATAATCAATAAACCTCCAGATTTATGCCAAAGATGACAGCCAACTTTTTCAGATTTGCAGTACAAATCTGGGCTTCACTATGGATGTGGATGCGGTGTTTCTATCCGTGCTCTGTATTTGGGTCCAGAGGAACAGCTGTGAGGAGGCTGCCCGTCCACCCCCATGCCCGCTCCTGTGCTTGGTCTGACTTTGGGACAGTCCAGGGCCTTGGGCACGGCCTCCCAGAGTGACCAGCACAACTTCCTCACAGCGAACTGAGAAGCACTTTAGCTACCTTCCCTCCCTTCTGCTTCTCCGCACAGTGAGGTCTAGGAACATGGAAGGTTAATACGCTGAAATGATTTTATGCTTTCTGGGAAAGAGGAAAAGCAAGGTTTCGTAGGTAAGGTTGGAATTTTCTCTTTAGTCACCACCATCCAGTGTTGAGTCTAGCTACCATGTCATTCCCCGCATTTGCTTTACATGTTTCTTACTGACCCACCTTGCACCTTGAATCTTTTCTGAGCATTTTCAGTTCCCCCACGGGTTCTCTACGAGTCCAGTGAAGTTTGACGGTATCATGCGTCATCACTTCTCAGAATGGCTGTGGCCTTCCTGATGGAAAGTGCCGCTGCAGCGCAATTTTTCTGTTGTTTACTTCATAAAGCTCAGCTGTCCTGTTACCTGTCTTTGCTTTTGCTTCTTCCAGATAATGCAGGAAGACTGTAAAAGACAAAGTATGGTCTCTCTCTAGCAACCTCCTGCCCACGCTGCTTGACCTTCTTCCTTGTAACCGCAGCTCAGCTACATAAATAAAGAGTTACAGTCTCGCTAGGGTTCTCTGCTTTTTGCCAAATCCAAAAAGGCGTCTTTCCAAATCACTAACTTCACCTTCACTTTCTCTTTCCTTTATATTTGAAAAAGCTTTTGCCAAGCTTCGGTTTTCCCTCCTGGTCTGCACTTCAGCCAGGTCTGTGTGGACTCAAATTTGCATCCAGTGATTCCCTCTGCAACCAAAACAATTTTTAATTAGTACTTGATACATAATTTATAGACAGAAAAGCCTTAACCCATGCCAGAAGCTCTTGTCTACTTACAAGTGTCTCTTCCAGTGCAGATCATTTTAAAGCAATTAAAAGTTGTAACAAGGCTTTCAAAGCCTAAATATAAAGTTTCAAAGCAGAAAATAAAAACATTGGGTAAAATGTTTTGGTCAGATGTTGTCCTCAGTGGACCTTTCTTTGGAGCATTGTGTTTTCTACTCTAATAATAGGAGGCAAGATTTTGGTTTAAAAAAAAAAAAAGATTAATTTCTTACACCATTTTCTGGAACTCACAGGATTATTTTCATTTATTTTGATGTAAAAGAAATTCTATCCTAGTGTTTTTCAGTACACTGAATTTATGTAATTTGGATAGTCCAGAGGTATAAGAAACAATTTCAACTGCAATAATTAAGGGTGTTTTATATAATTCTCATCCTTCATTGTCATCTCCTGCTGCCACCGCTGCCTTGGGTGGGTATGTAGCTTTTTTAATAAAACCACCTCAGATATGAGGAAACCTGTCTTACAAAAAGCCTGTTGGTTTCTACCCTGGCCTTTGAAACCACTCAGCATGCCCTGACCCTACAATGTAACTTGTTCAACTAAAACGTGTAAAATGTCATACATACATAAAGTACTCTCTCCTCTGTGCAGAGAGGGGTGGCCTTTTAGAGTAACATTTCTCACCTTTTTCTTTCCAGGTGACTTTATGCTCCAACACTGTGCAGAAATATGAGCTGGCGCTGGTTGTGGACGTGGAGGGCGTTGGGGAAGAGGTGCTGGCTCTCTTAATCACGGCCAGGTACCACTCACGTGCTTCTTCTCTTCCAGAGTCCCCCTGAGCCCAGGACTGGACTGTCAACCAGTGAACACTGGATTTATTCCGCCTTCCTGGGAAAGGAAATAGAATCTGATATTCAAAAGCACAAAGCTTTAGAATAGCGGAAGTCTGTAAAGCGCCTTTGGTGGAGATACAAAGGGTTGCGTGTTCTGCAGTAAAAACAGTGCTCTCTGATAGGCCTGACTTTCAAAGTCTGAAACAAGAGATGTCAGCAGGAAGAAGTGAGAGTTGTTGGTGTTTTATTTTCATCCTTCAAAATAGAACTGCAGAGTCATGCAGGAGGAAGTCACTGCTCTCGGTCCTACTGTGGAAGAGTCATGTACCCAACATGTCCCTGCTCCAGGACACTGTCACTGTGACTTGAATTGCAGGCTGCGAGTGGCCCCCTAAGTGAGGCTTATCTCTTACAATATCAATGCCTCAGAACCATCACCAACTGCTCTATGTTAGGGGCACAGCAAGGGGCTCTGGAGTCAGAATAAAATCCTGCCTCTGACATTGGTTGTCTAGGTCTCCCTGGCCAGTTACCACCTCCCTGGGGATAGTGGCAGTGAGGGGGATGATGCCTCCTACCAATGATGATATGAACCTAACTAAAATCATGGGGCCCCTCTCTCCCCAAAGCGAATGGCATCCAGAACTGGGACTTTAAAGTGTATGAATGAAAATGCTGGGTATGGGAAAGAGATAGAAGAACAGAGTAAAACTAATCACGCTAATCCATCAGTCTTTAGAATTTAAGTGGCTCATAAATCTTAGAAAGATGTATCTTGAAGAGGGTGCAGATGGGGTGGTCAGAGGGGAAAAAATAACTGGCAACACTTCACATGTCATGGGGGTAGCTGACCACAAATAACAACCCCAGAGAACCCACTGTTTTGCCTCAGTCTACTTAATATTCCTTCAAAACATAAATGATTTTTGTGATTAAAATCATCAAAACTCTAACCTCAGACTTTGCAAACCCAAGTTTGCCTTGTAGACTGGTCTCTTGTGTCTTTTCTATACATCCTTATTCTGATATTTTTCAGTCCCTTTGCCCTGCAGCTATCAACAAGAAATACTGAATTTAAAAAATAAGGACTAAAGAAGCTTTGAATTTCCTACTAATGCAAGCTGTGCAACCCTAGTGAATTATCAGAAACCCTTTCAGCACCAATCTTTCAGGCAGCAAAGGATTAAAAGTCATGGGGTCATGACTGACAACTTTCATTCTAGCTAAAAATGAACATCACTCCATGCTCAGTCACACGTTTTGAGCTTTAAAGAACGGCCCTTTCATGCCCATACTTTTAGTGTAACCTGCAGGAGAGGCTCACTCTCAACAGAAGTGTTGCTTCTGCAACTTGCACCCTGAAGGGACTGCCAGGAAGCCAGCAGTGACCCTTGCCGCGCCCTCACCGCAGGTCACCTCCTCTCGCTGAGCACTTACACAGCGCCAGGCTGTGCCCTCCACTTATGTTTTTTTTCCTGGATTCCCTATGACACCCTCAGAAGCACTGGCAATGCCAATGTCAATGCCTAAAAGGACCTTCATTTTACCTGTGAGAGAGGGGAGACTCCATGAGAGAAAGCAGCTGGCTCAAATTAACACAGGTGGTACTTAATAAGGTCAGGATTGAACCTGGGCCTGTCTAATTCAAAAGCCAGTGATCTCCGTCACTACACTGTATGTGGTGGCAGTGACATAGGGCAAGTTAGACTCTGGGAGCTACAGACACAAAATCAAACCCGGGTCACCTAATCACAGACCAACTGCAAACACAGGGCTTCAACTCCCCTCTCCAGTACACACAATTCTCCCTCCCTCTCCCCAGCCCCTCCATATCAGAAACACTGTCACAGTGCCAGCTCTGGGCCGAGCAGCTGCCAGAGACCACTCATCCAAGACAGCTGGTCTGCATAGAAATTAGAATTATTACCATTATTTAGATGATGTGAGCTGTTGCTTGTCCCAGGGGACTTTCTGACTCGTCCAAAGTGTCACAGCTAGTGAGGACCCCATGCTGGTAGCACTGGTGCTGTATGACATGGAAACAGACCCAGTACCCCAAGAAACTTGCACCATGGGGCCCTTTGTCAAAAGAAGGACAAGTTGAACAACAATGGCAATGTTAGTCATGGCCCACAAAAGACAGCTGTTTAAAGAGTTCTCCGTCTAGTCCTTTTTTTAATTAAAAACTGGTTGGCTGGGGGCTGACAGAGGGATGACAGGAGAGAAGACCTAAAAATGATTACTGCAGTTATTCAGAAAAAATTGCTATGTGACAGTGACCAGTGTATTTAAGGCTGTGCTTGCTCTATATGTAAACAATCTCTCTATTTTGAATTATTTAATGGGCTTCTTTGAGCAGGTGTGTTGTGCCTACCATTCAACTAGTTAAGACAGAGGTGGACTTTGGGCTCTGCTTCCTGAAATACCCCTATGAGAAAACTATCCAGCTCATCAATCACGATACCCTCCCAGGATGCTATGAGGTTCTGCCTCCGGTGAGTCACATTATCCTTCGTTAGTGTTGGGTTTTCTTCCATGGGAGGTCCTTGATGAGAAGGAGACATCCTTCTGAAGACTCACATTCCTAAACACATGACCTCATGTAATTCTGATTTTGAGCCCTCCAGTAAGCTGAGGATAAGGTTACAAAGCCACAGCTGGATTGCCATCTGCACAAGTGAGCAGCTGCAGGTGTAAACAGTTGTTCATTTCCCAGAGAAACTGCCCTTGATAAAGAAGGGAAAGTGTCCATTAAGCCAACACATAGACGTGCACCTGCAAATAATTGCCTGGGAATTAATCAAGTCTGGGAAATGAGCTATGAGTTTTAAATTTACCCTTGGCTGTGAGTTGATCAGCATCGCCCATATATAGCAGTGCAATATTTACAAATGGAATTTTTGGTCCAGAGGCTAGAGATCATCTGGGAAGAGAAAGGAAGGATTGTGTGCTAATGTCTTAATGAAATGTGTCTCTCCACACACTACTACACCTGGCTAGGTGGGAAAATAAGAAGTGGATGTACACATAAAAGATTCAGAGATCTGCACAGTCTAGAGTAGTGGAAGTTTGCTAATGAAGTTACTAAGAATACATTTGAGTTTAACATTCCAGTTGTATAATACTGTCATAAGCTCATGTGAAAAGTCAAATGGAGAGGGATATTTGGCTTCACATTCAGTATCAGTTAAAAGAGCAATAAGGAGGTCACGAAATCCATTGCTGGCTTAGGCTGCATCAGAAAATTACAGCTCAAGGAAGGGATAGGCAGACTGAGGTCAAAACACAGCCAGAATTTTATCTTCAAATCCTCTCATTGTACTTTCTAATGGGAACCTGAACACTGCATTGCACTGGGAGTGACAGCAATGTGATGCATGTCATCTGCAAATCCAAGTCACCAGAGGAGCCAAGTCAGGTGTTTAACCCACAACAGAGGAGACTTAGGGTAGAAGAGCTGCCCCTTACCAGTCAAAGAACTCTTCTGTACAAGAGGAGATTAAGGTCAAGTGAAGCAATTTATGCATAGAAGGGCAGAAAAGATGGTGGGACACTGGCTTTGTGAAGAAAATTTAAGGGGGAGACAAACACTCAGTTATCAAGATGTAATATTGTTGTGTCACATTCTAAGAAATTAAAATTAATTTAACAACCCATGATGGGTAAAATAGCAACACTTGGATGAAGATAAGGTTGGTATAGCTGGGTTTCCTTGGCCTCAGTCTCCACTGGGGCTGAGCACAGCACTATGCACAGGGAGATGGAGTGTGACTAGGACATGTGAGGCCTGACCGGGTGCAAAAAGTTCCCATTAAAACATATGATGACAGGATTTGAACATAAAATTCTGGCTGTGTTTTGACCTGTCTTCCCATCCATTCCTTGAGCTATAATTTTCTGATACAGCCTGACCAGGTGCAAAAAGAGTAGGAGACTCTCTAGAACAGTAAGACCTACACACTGTATCTACTGAGGAACTGAGATCCTTAGAACTATTTCTCAAGAGTTACTAAAACTTGGCTGGGCATGGTGGCACATGCTTGTAATCCTAGCACTCAAGAGGCTGAGGCAGGAGGACCTCTGTGAATTCAAGGCCAGCCTGGAATACATAGTGAGCTCAAAATCAGCCTGAATTATATAAAAAGATTCACCCCCCACACACAAGAAAGAGTCACACAAAATTCTTTGATCATGGGATTTTTTTAATGATGGTTGCATAAAAGCTAGACATATGGGACAGAACAGGATTGTGAGGACCAGACATGAATGAACGCTGGATGACATGCCTTCCTTCATTTATTCATTCACTACTTATGTGACAAATGCATAAGAAGTATATACTTTAGGCCAGAAAGTGGTATGTAGAGAGGAGGCACTGGGCCATGCCCTAAGAAGTTTCCAGTCCAGGAAGAAGGTGGGCATGCAGATGCTTACAGTGCGAGGCAGAGCACTGTGGAGCAAAGGACTTCACAGGCCCTTGAGCTCTGTGGGGAACTTTAGAAGAGTGTGCCAGGCAGGTCACAGGGAACAGCATTCTAAGAAGAGGGACCACCAGCACACAGGGTTGGAGGTGGGCCCACACCATGTGCTCAGGAAGTGCTGGTGGCCTGGCCTCTCTAAGCAGGGTATGGAAGGGCAAGGGGGTGGGGAGCAGACCACAAGGTGTGGAGAGCCAGGGTAGGAACCTGGTGGTGGAGGGCTGTCGTCCCAGACTCATCTGTGTTGTGTCACCTCTGCACCTTGTTGTTCTGGGAAATATGGAGTCAGAGTATTACATACACTTCACTTCCCCAAACGTCCTTTGTGACTGGACTGAGGTGCTCAGGCCCACTGCTTTGCCTGGTGAAGGAGACAGTTCTAAAGAGCCACCATGGACTCAGGACAACACTTGTTTCAAAATAATAGGCTGTTTGTCCCACCCACACATGGCTCCCTTACCCCTCTGGCTTCTCTCTCCCCAGGTGTGTGAGGACCCACCGGCTGTGCTGCTTTCCGCTCCCTCACCCTCAGGGGTCATCCTCCCCAGCCGCACTGTGCACATTCCACTGGCCGTGGAGACCCAGGCCGTCGGGGAGCACAGGGTCACAATTTACATCTCTGTCTTTGGAAGCCAGGACCCTCCTTTGGTGAGAACCAGCTTTCAAAACCACAGCTGAAATTGCTACGCCCCTTATCAAGCTTTTTGAGCTCCTTCCTTTAAGGCGCACACCAAATTTGCCTGTTTTCCAGTTGTCTATCGTTACAGAGTTTTACATTTTTGTTCTGCAATGGTAAAATACAAATATGGTGTTACTTAGGGAACTACCAGAAAGTAGTCACGTTTTATAGAAGTTGTTCTTAAGCTGAATTTGAGCATCAGAAGCACATGCACACAAATGCACGCACAGGCATGCACACACACACACACACACACACACCCTATATGCTCCCCTCCAGAGGCCAGCACATCTGTGTGTTTACCAGGCTTCTCAGCTGTTCCTAGAACAAAGCTGGGTTTGGATCTTACTAAGTGTATCACATGTATCACGTGTATCACATGTAGGCTGTGAAAACAGTTTCCATTCACTGCTCTCCCGTTTTTTCCCTGTGCATTGACCACAGTAACCATAGCCCAACCTACTGAAGCTATTTAGAGAAAGAGTTCCCGTGCAGGTTAGGAAGAGAGAGACATGGAAAGCTCTCTGCTGCTCAAGCTGAACTGAAGGATAATCTTGAATCTTCAAGGAAGTTGCCCAACAGGCTATATGTCCCTAGACGTGTGGTTTACTTGAGAAATGGGTGATATCAACTCACATTTGTTGGAAGTGATTCTGATTATGGTTTTGATTTTATCTCTTCCATATAAAATGCAATAGAACCTGACTTACAAAGCAGCATCACAAAGCAAAACAACCCCAAAACCTGCCACCAAGTCAACAGTCTCTGCTGGGCTCCCTGTGACACTACTGCCCCTGCACAGAAGCAGCTTATGAGGGGGGAACCGGGGCTTTATGAAAGAAAAGGGCCCACCCTCTCAGGCAGTCAGAGCCCAAAGTGACTTTGTGCAGTTTTCCTGCCTTGTCACACCACTAAGTGGTGTGAAAGAACTGAGACTCAAATCCAGCCACATCTAACTCCGAAGCACCTGCCCCTAAGTGCTCTTGAGGCAGAACTCTTACATGAGAGACAGGGGCTCAGGACTTTGATTTTTCTTCGGTGCACAATGCTGACCCAGGGAAGATGACCACCCTAGGAGAGGAATTTTGGGCTGCAGTTACAGGTTTGACTCTGTGTAGCCAACGCTGTGTGTCTCCAACCATGGAGCACCAGTGGGAGGGTGTATCAGTTCCCAGGAGCACCCTTTGGTGTCCCTGCTTTCTATTAAAGGAATGGCTAGCACTTCTGTTTGCATTACTTTTAAAGGCCAGCTCTTTTCAGCAGGTCCTGTTCTTTCTCTTGCACAAAACACAGGCCTGTCACTTAAAGATCTCTGGACAAGGCCCAGTTATCTACGTGCATCCCACTCAAGTCAACTTCGGCAACATCTACGTCCTACAGGACTCTTCCAGGGTTCTCAGCCTATCTAACCAGTCCTGCATTCCTGCATTTTTTCGGGCACACATGGTAAGTTAGGGACCATCCTCCCATGATGAAAACAAGATTTGCATAGTTAAACTGTTAAAGCACATCAACCGCATCCCCAGTTCCTCTTTATTATAATCTTTTTGTTGATAAAGAAATAAAATATGCATGTATTTTGGTAAACAAACATATTTCATGTAATCCCACGTAAGGAAGATGTTTCAAGGGAGACCGGACTCTGGAAAAATATTTTTTACACCTGTCTCTTAACTTCCTTGAAATTGAATCTTTTAGGCTACAAATTTGTTAGTATGTTTATTGTATTTTTATTCTCACTTCCTTCTGAGAGTATTTTAAGGTAGTTTTTGAAAATATATGCAATGCAATAAAGTAGTATTTGCTAAAAATGAAAATTAAAACAGCAAGGCAAAGATATATACAAAGATAGATATATTTTTAAAATGAGTTGGTTTAATGTCTGTTTCCTAAGTCTGCTGGCCTCCTGTAAGCTATTTTTATTTTATTTTTAAATATTATTTATTTATACATTTTTGCAGAGAAACAGAGATGCTAGAGTGGGATGGGTGTTTTGTTTGTTTTTTGTAGAATTTCTGGCCCAGTAATTAGACACAGCATTAGTCTTAGAAATAATTCTTTAAATTTAAGTTTCACTCCTTTAGTCCTCCTATTCCCAAATTATTGGCATTTGAGTTCATGAGAACTAACATTTAGTTTTAGTATTTGTCAAATATGTCTCATTTGATTTTTTTTTTTTTGAGGGGCGAGTAACGGAACTCAAACTCACAACCTCGTGTTTGCCGGGCAGGTGCTGTGCCACTGAGCTATATCCCTGGCCCTGTCAAATATTTATGAAGGCTCAACTATTACTAATTCTGTAAAAGTTCCTGTCAGAAGGAACGGGATTATGCTGACTGGTGACAGCTCAGGAGGCACTGGTCCCAATTAGCAACTATTGGTTATGGTCAGTGAATTTACTATCCTTTTTTCTCACTGTTTATACAGGAAGCCATTCTCCCAGTCACTGCTCTTTTCAAGAGAGACTTCTTGCACAACCTCTGTCTTGCTCCACTCAGCATCTGTGGTTCTTGTGTAAAGAATATTGTTTAATGGCGCTTAGAGAAAAGGCTCGCAGAGAGGACACTCCCACTAGTCTTCACCCAGGTGGTCGACAGATGCATTCTGTAGAAGTCAGAAGGCACAGCTTAAGAGGTGTTGCTTCCTGGCCTAGTGCAGAGTTGACAGCAGAAGAGGAAAAGCATTAGTATCCTTCCAGACCCATTAGGCTGGGCGCCACAGAGACTGTGGGCACGTACTCCAAGACATCTTACATGTACACACAGCACCCTTCCCTGTCATTGTCAAGTATCTCCAGAGTTCAGCTGTTTTAGTAACTTTGGTGCATTTCAAAAACGAAAAAGCGTATCAACTATCTCTCTCTCTCTCTCTCTCTCTCTCTTTCACTCTCTTCCTCTCACTTTCTTTCTCTCTGTCTCTCTCTGTCTGTCTCTGTCTCCCTGTCTCCCTGTCTCTCTCCGATATAGTATATATATTGAATGACCCAGTTGGCTTGTTAAAATGAGACCTTTGTTTTCCACAAAGATTTCACGATTCCATCTTTCATTTCCTTAATGTTTCCTTAAATCAGCAAGCTCCAGTTCCAAAGAGCCAAATGTGATATAAATGATCTGCTGTAGGATGTGTTTTTCCCTCCATCTGCTCTTGGAAAACCAGCATTTATTGAGTTATAGCATAAAAGTAGTTTCAACTGTAGTTCGTGTGGGTGAAAATTAAACTCCTTTCATATTTCAGCTGGGATTTTTGCTGTGTTTCCTAGCAAATATGTATTAACATTATAGAAATGGAACTATGCTAACTTAGAAGCAAACTGGAGTGGAAAGAAACTAAAATATCATTTATCAAGTTTCAACTCAATGTGCTGTATCACACCTTCAAATTCATTCTTACAGCAGTTATCAAGCATTAGGAAAGCATTTCAAATGACGGTTGCCTGTTCCCTAACTAGGCCTACTGCGGCTTTAGGTGCTACATCTTCTTTTCTTGATGGCTGCCCTGCCAGGAGAGGTCATCCTCCGGCTGTCCTCCCTCAGTTGTCAGTGATGTCACCCTCCCTTGGCTGTCAGTGACGTCACCCTCTCTCGGCTGTCAGTGACATTACCCCTCCCCAGACTTGGCCCCCACTGCCAACTCTTTGTTGCACTCAGCCTCATGTGGGGCCACCGCGAGATTAAATTCATCATGGCCACCACTGCAGTCAATTCTCCCTTAGCAGGGAACATGTGTTTTTTTGTTTTTTTTTTTTTTTTAAATTAAGAGAGTTTAT